>PVHX01002986.1:0-153282 GCA_004024805.1 Geosciurus inauris | reverse complement strand
TTTTTTTTGTTTTTGTTTTTGTTTTTTTAGTATTTATGTGCAGGGAAAAAGAAGAGACTATCTTTGATTAAGGATTATAAGGATTAGAATAATCTCTGAGAAATGTTTCTAAACTTGGACAAAGGAACTAGTCTGTAGTGATTAGGAAATAAAGCTGATTTGGAAAAGCATGATTTATAACTGCATTTCAGTTATTGATATAAATCTGAAGTTATGGGACTAGCCAAAGGTAAAGTAATAATGGCAGTGGTTTATAATATCTTTTAATCATGTGCACCAATCAGGGACCTGATAGAAAGCAGAAGGTCCTGACATAAAATTTAAATTAGGAGCAGTTATTCTAAGGATGTATTTACACAGCTGGGAGTGGGATTGATGGAATAAAGCAGCCCTAGGAAGGCCTCAGCCTCAAGGATCAGGGGAAGGGGAACAGGGAGAGTGCCAAGAGCTATGGAAGCTGAGCCATGGTAGAAGCTGCAGGCCCTGCCACACTGCATGCAGGTAGGCAGTGAGTGCAGGGTGTCTGAGGGGAGGAATGGGGTGATGATACCCACCCCAACTTCTGACTCCCTTCCTGATAGCATCTCTCGCTGGGTGGTCCCAACAAGAGGCAAGATAGCTAAGGAGGAGCCCAGATAGCATTACAGAGTCAGGAAGTGATGAAGACATCAACTCAGGCTGATGAGACCCTATTCCCAGTAGAGTCATTGGCCTTTGTTTTCACCCAGTTAGGGACTGTTTGCAAGTTAAGTGACACAATGCCATGGTATGGACATCCCTGCCTTGCATATTTATCCCATTTTTAAATCCTTACTAAATTGTTAGAATTAAACCTAACTTTACATTAGAGGCATGTCTGTTGGAAGGAAGTAGTCCATATTTAAATAAATTAAATACACAGAAAATGGCAGGTAAAGTCCTTACTAGAATCCTTAATAATCAAAGAAAAGTTTTGCTATTGAATTCAAATTACTCTATTAAAGTGTTAACCTCTTATTTGTAATTTAGGGCCCACAATCTCAACTAATTTAAGTGAAAATTTAGTGGCAAAGAGAAAAACTTTCCTTTAAAGTAGCATTCATTTGGATGGCCTGGGTCTCGCTCAACAAGGGATTTTCTCTTATTTATCTACTTTACTTTTATTATTGCATTTTTTAGGCACTAGATACCTTGACACCTCACAAGATCATTTTCCTGAGGCTGAAGATGAGGAGATTGTATTACATAGAAGAAAGAGAAGAAAATTTAAAAAAAAGATTTTGGAATTTGGACCTTTAGGTTTAACACAAACTGCAGCACTCATTAAACGTGATATTTGTGATATAATATCTGTGGGATATTAGAGGACAGGGCAGCTTCATGAGCTACTACAATGATGAGGCCCTCAAAAAAGAGGGCTATAGCTGAGTCTACACTTACTGTAGACTCAGCATCTGACAGTAGTAGTAGGAAAGACTATTCCAGACTTGGAGAATTTCTTAAAGTAGCAAAATGTAAACAAGGCATGTTCAAATGAGTTAATCAATGAGACTGATTAGAAAGGAGGATTCATGTAATGGAGATTGGGAGTAGCTACTTGCCAAACAGAAATTAGTTTGAAGATGGACTCAAATGCTTAGTTGATCACTTCAGATTTTATGCTAAACCGCAGGACAATTTTGAAGGTCTTGGTGTATTTAAGTGATAGATAAAATAAGTATTTCAGAAAAGTGAGACTAAAACAGAATAGACTGTGCTTATGGCCTCATGTACTTTTGTGTAGTAGCTATTTCTCATCACCTTGACTTTGGGAGTAAGTTCAGGTACCTTTTCCATATGGGAAAGTCAAGGTCAAAAATTAAGTACCTGTGTCATTATCACTTGGATGATAGAGATGGTCAGCCCACTGAGCTGTGAGACAGAAGGTTTTTATATGGAAAATATATTTTGATGTGAATTTTATATTTTGTGAAACATGAATTTTAGTATCAAAACTGCGGTCTTTATTATTAACCTCTTATTGAAAGTTAAATCAAATTATTATTATTGGAAAGACTCCATTACCATAAAAGGTAGAACAAAAATTCTCAAGTTTATGAGTTCATATTGCAAGCACATACTGCAGCCTACAGCCTGTGTGAGGACCTAAAGACATTTAATGTTTTGGTAGCCTACTTTATGGAACCAAATTTTATCAGCCAGTCTCAGTGGTACACACCCATAATCTCAGCAACCCAGGAAGCTGAGACAGGAAGATTGCAAGTTCAAGGCCAGCCCCAGCAATTTAGCAAGGCCCTCAGCAACTTAGTGAGACCCTATCTATAAATAAATAAATAAATAAATAAATAAATAAATAAATAAATAAATAAATAGGTTGGGCATGTGGTTCAGTTGTAAAGTGCCCCTGGGTTGCATCTCCAGATTAAAAAATATAAATAAATAAAATTAATTTCATCAGAATGTGTGAGACACAAATGGATGATGACATTAGTCATCTAATTCATTAGTCTGTTATGGTTGGGAAAGTAGGCACCCTCTAAAACTGGTGAGACAATGAAAGAAAGTTCAGAAGTGAAAAATGACTGGGCTATGAAAGCCTTAAACTTATCAGCGCATTAATCCACTTGAATGGATTAACTGGGTGATAACTGTTGGCAGGTATAGTGTGGCTTAAGGAGGTGGGTCACTGGGGGCATGCCTTTGGGGTATATATTTAGTCCCTAGTGAGCTGTGCTTGTTCTCTTTCCAATTCCTGGTGGCCATATGCTGAGTTTCTTTCTTCTACCATACTCTTCAGCTGTGATGTTCTGCCTCATCTTGGGCCAAGAACAATGGAATTAGCCATCTACATATGGACTGAGACCTCTGGAACCCTGGAACCATGAGCCCCAAATAAAATTTTCTTCCTCTAATATTGTTCTTGTCAAGTCTTTTGGTCATAGTGGCAAAAAAGCTGACTAAAACAGAGTCCACATTTTTCATTGGGTAAATATGTGTGATGTTGTACAGTTTTTTTTTTTTTTACTTTTGTTACCATAAATACCATTTCTTGTCTTATTCAAGCAGCTCTGAATTGACATTGGCCATCAAAAGTAAAAACTTGTTTAGGCTTGACAGAGAAGGGTTATTTCCATCCAAGAGCTGAGAGCATTTTTGCAGACTTTGAGCACTAGATGGCAGAAATGCTCTTGCTAAGATTTGCAGAGCTGTCAAGAACAGCAACTTTTTTTTTCTGACATCAACAATGAGCTTTCCCAAGGAGTCACTGTACACATGTCAGCCACATAGGATGTTTTAATAGGAAGAGATAGAAACTTCACAATCCACAGAGAACTTGTTTTTACAGTGTATTCAGGGATGCTTTTTCATGAGTTTTGCTATTCATTTCAGTAATGGAGTACAATCAATTATGGCTTCTGCTGCCAATTGATGAATGGTGAATATTCAGAAAAGCAAAATCTGAATTTAAACTTTGAGTATCATGTTTACTACTGAAAATCTCTGACTCACGATTCTTAGTGTCTAATATAAGACTCAGAATGCACAGCTTATTGTATTTTTTTTTTTTCCTCATGATTAAGGAGAGACAGATGGGTTTACTACACAGCAGAGAAACCTAATTAAAATATTGACCTCAGTGATGTCTAATAACCAGAGTCTAGTTAAGTGATAGTCAACTCTAAGCATGCTTCAATATCTGTATTTCTTTCTTTTTTTGGTACTAGGGATTGAACTCTGTGGCATCTTAGCCACCGAGCCACATCCCCAGCTCTTTGTTTTCATTTTTTGAGACAGGGTCTTACTAAGTTGCTCAGGGCCTCATTAAGTTGCTGAGGCTGGTTTTGAACTTGCTATCTTCCTGCCTTAGCCTCCCAAGTCACTGGGATTATAGGTGTGCACCACAATGCCCAACATCATCTGTGTTTCTACTCCTACTGATACTACTACTACTATTATTATTTCTCCTCCTCCTCTTCTTCCTCCTCCTACTAGTACTGCTACTACTATCACTACTAATAATAATCAAGTTCTGGACACTAAACCAACCACACTGAGTAAAAATCCTGTACCATCTATATTTGAAAAGCTGTAAGGTGATTCTGAAGCATAGACTTTAAACCTCAATTAACATTGGTAACTCTGGAATAGGATTTGGCTCTACATATGTTAATTATTTTAGAACCATTCAAAGTACCACTTTTCCAAATCTAATTTCCCTCTCAGTCTACCAGTAGATAAACAGATGTCATTGGTCACTCCTTTGTGTTAAAGACTCTTGGGGTAAAGTGTAATAGTAATATGTAGTGTAAATTATGCATAGACTTCAACTTTATAAAATCAAATAGGTAAACAGATTTTCTAAAACAATGGGTAAATCACTGACTTACAGGACTGGTTTATCAGGGTTGAAAAAGGATTTGATTCTACCTGAGAAGTCCTGACTTGAGTCTGGTACATTTCCCTGACTTCACTAATCACTTGGAGTAGAACATGAGAACAGAGTTAGGGTGTTATCTGGAAGGAGGAGGACTCAATCAAGGCCTTGGACGGTCTACAAAGCAGCCTTGGTCTGTTTATCAAATAAGCCTTGGGAAAGCTGGCTATCTCTTTGCCTACTATGAAAAAAGTCAACTCTTAGGGTATAATTCTGAGAACAGGAAAAGAGAAGCTGAATCCTTGTCAGGATCCATGTCAGTGGTGCATTTAATACCTGGGCAATCAGAGAGCAAAAGTCAGGTCTTTTCATCTCCAGCACTCGCTATTCTTTGTGTACTGCTCTTGCAGTGTTATGAAATTGTGGTGGAGACACTAAGATGTTGCAATCAAAGTTTAAAAAGTGAAAAGTTCTACCAATCAGCCAATGTATGTGAATCTAATATGCTTGATTATGCTTTCTTTTTCAGTAGATCTGTTATTTTAGTATTCTGTAGGTACAGTTTAACTCTCCACTTGATTTGAGTAATGTTTAACAACTAATAGTTCTGTGAAAGAAATCAATTGAACTTATTATTTAATAACATGAAGTACTCCAAACTCCTCTGACTTGTTTTAAAAAACTTATTTTTTAAGGATGTGTGGTGGCAAGGCAGCCCTAAATAGGCTCAGTTATTAAAAAATACCCAAAGCAACACCATTTTTCACTTTGGGGGAAAGTCTTGTTTTTAAATTCTGGATTAGCCAACCATCCCTCTGGTTTTTTATTAAGTTTTACTAAAAGTTATTTTTTTTCTTTTTTCCTCTTAGCAGCTTTGAGGAACACACTAATTATTATAGCAAGGAAAGTGAACACTGAATTCAAGAAATACAATAAACATTTATACCAGTGACATTTTTTATTCTGTTTAATCAATGTCATAAATACATGCTTCCAAAAACAGTCTTACTCAGCTTTTCAATGTTTTCAGTTTATCTTGCTCCAGTTCAGATATAATGGGTAGATTTCGGAAACAAGAAGGACCGTACAGTCTATAGAAAAATATAGAAGCAATGGTGAGTATCTCAAAATAAAAAAATAAAAAGAGCTGGATATGTACCACTCAGTGGTAGAGTGCTGGTCTAGCATGCACTAGGCCCTAGGTTCAATTCCCAGTACCACAAACAAAAGCCCTGAGGAAAAGCTCCCTCGCTTATAAAGATGTCCATTTATTTTATTTTTTAAAATATTTTTTAGTTGTTGATGGATATTTATTTATTTATTATTTATATGTGGTCCTGAGGATCGAACCCCGTGCCTCACACATGCTAGGCAAGTGCTCTACCACTGAGCTACAGCCCCAGCCCCTCCATTTATTTATAGCAAACTGAATCTTGAAGTTTTGCCAGTTACAACTATGAAAGGGTATAGAGTTGGAATGACCAACCCTCTCCTTCATTGATATTCTGAATCAGACTTCTACTGATCCATAAAGAAGCATATATTTCCCAAACTACACTTTCTTATTGCAGGCATTTGTGAAGATTGTAGTTATTTCTCAGGAGGAAGTGGTCATAAATATTCCATTGGAAGTTAGTCAAACACGTATAGCTTTAGCTTGGAGATGGAGTTGTGGGCCACATGTAAACATATTTGCAACTAGTGTTCAAGAATGCCTTCTCTCACAATTATGGGAAGCATTTGTGCTACTTATTCTCATTTTATGAGAACATTAGAAGAAAGCATCTTTGAATTGTGTGGCAGTATTGTATTGTATGTATTGTTTATGAAAACTATCGTGTAAGTTTATCAGGTCAAACAGGTTATATTAGTATAGACACTGAAAATATAAAATCATCAGTCATTGGAAAAAAGGAAGCAGATAATGGTAGAGTCTTTTGCAACTATTTATTATTAAATTAATTATTTGCTTGACTTTTATATTAAAAGCAGATATTTCCTCAGAGAAAACAAATTTCTCTTTTTACCTTTATTAAATAATCAATTATAAATGAATAAGATTATGTCAATATTTTGTATATGCTAATAATCAATTGGATAAGAGAGTTCTTTGCTGTGGGCCTTCTCAATAGAAATTCACTTCTCAATGAAAGGTGCTTTCAAAGAGTGGCTGTCTGAACTACAACATGATGAATTTATGACTCCACGGTATTGACTGGTAAGTATGAATGCCTTTATCCGATGTGTCAAGAAATCAATTTATCACATTTGTAATTAAAATGTCAAGGGGATACATGATATATATTTGAAGGTCCAGTTTATCATACATTATCACATAATAGAATTGCTACATTTTCTGATTTGAACTGTGGTGATGGAATCAACAGTTACCTTGAAACAATAAAAAATTACTAATATCAATTGACATTCAAGTGAAAGTTGATTCTGTGTATCGAGCCCTTGTGTTTCTTTTTATCCTTTATTCTTTTAAGGACACTATATGTCCTTAAAACTAATTAATATTTATTTTTTGTGATAAAATTAGATAATAAGTTTCATGTCCTTTTAATTACCTTATGAACTTAAGGTGGCAGTTGCAAATTGATCTCAATATTGCTCTTTCTGGTAGGCTTTGTTTAACTTACATGTTTCTGTTCTGTAAAGTTTTGTGTTTTGTAACTGGCTTCTGTGAAATAATGAAAGATATGGTAATACTGATCCTGTGTTTCTAGAGACAGAAATGGTTTGGAATTGAATAGCAGCCCATTACGTTCAGCCGGAAGAGATGTTCTCTGGTTTATGGTTTATGCCTTCTCCTTCCCTAAGATTGTTAGTTGTCATTTATCATTGTGCTTACATTGCTGCATTTATTATAATAGAGCTAGAAGGAAAATAAAGCATTTCTTACAAAAAACTGCTCCTTAAAGAGGGAAAACAAAAGCCTCAGCTATGGGTCATATGGTTTCAGCAATAGTAAATAAAATATTCCCTTGAAATCTATTTTTCTTGGGTTCCTTCCATCTACTTGTCCATGAGGCAAAAATGTCCACATTCTGAAGAAGTTCCAGGCCACTGTGCTTCATGTTTCAAATCTTTTTCCTACTGTCATGCAGTTTCTGTGACATTGATACCACATGGATTACTGGGGATATGGTTCATTTATTCTTAACAATAGGACTTACTGATGACAACTGCCAAACTTCTCCAAATATGCCTGGTGAGGTTTTTTGTTGTTGTTTAATTTTTCATCTTAACAAAGACTACACATGTGTTTTCACACTCTCATTGATCACTTTACCTTCTTTCACAAATTATAGAACAAACGAATATTTTGGCAATTCTTCTTTTTCTAAGGGTTCATGATTATCTATTATTCCTGGTGTCTTGAAGAATCATACCTTGATCATATTCACTTTTTTTTTGACACCAGGGATTAAACCAATGGCCTCCTACATAGTAAGCCAGCTCTCTACAACTGAGCCATATACCCTGCCTTCTAGTTCAATGTTATTAAAGTCCTGAGTTCAGAGAAGAAAGATGGGCACAACTGTAAATCCAAGAGAAATGCTGCTTCTGCAATTATGAGACGTGTAATAGTGCTATTTGAAAAAATTGGTTTCCAAGTTTTCCAAGTTTCCAAAGAGTCGTTTTATTATTATGCTCTGGCCTTGGAACTAAAACATGAAGTAGAACTTAATTGTGTATAAATAATTTGTCTATACCAAGAACAGACGGATTTCTTACCAATTTGTAATCTCAGCTACTCCTTATCCTCCTCAAACTCATCTCTGAGTCTCAGATATTTAAATTATTGCTTTACTGACAAGGTCAGAAGCAAAGTGAAGGAGCAGCATCAGCTATCCGCCCACTTTTTCTCACCAGTCAAGTGAAATAAGGTAAGACTAAGCGGGAGAACACACAGAGACAAACAGGTCTTTAGCCTGTCTCTGCTTTGCTTCTCAGCCTTCATGGCACAATAGTAACAAAGGAAACTTTGTTTATACATAATATTTTATACACAATATTTAGTTCCTTTGAAATATTTATACATAATATTTAACTCTTTGGAAAGATGCAAATCTCAGGACAGTGATCTGGTCCATAGACAAAGTCCTCTCCTCTGAGGATTAATTGAATGCAATCTCTGCAAAACAACAGCAGCAACTCTTAGTTCATTATATGTAAATCAGCTTGTTATCAATTTTACTGATACAAGGGATAAGTATATAATTTAAATTATTTAATATTAATGAAATATACAATACTCTTTATTATAAATTTCATATTGCCAATTGATACTTACAGAACATTTTAATTGATTTTTCCCAGTGTCACAGCCATATTATTGTTACACTTGATGAAAGGGTGTAGTGCTGGCATTTACATTAATGAGTAATATAAAAACAAAACAATAAAGATATATAATAGAACTTCATTCGTCAGTGAACTGAGTGACTGTGCTAAATCAAAATACAATCTTGAACACTGGATGACTACATCTTCAATATTTTTGTGCTATTCATAATGTACTAGCTATAAAAACAACAAATACTGACTTTAAACATACATTATTAATATCTTGTACATTAATAATCAACCGATAAATCACACTTTGAGTTAATGGCATTTACAGACTTCTGTCATGTAAACACTGTCCTTAATTGAAGCTGTTAGGAACAGCAGAAGGTGTGAAGGAGCCCTTGCAGTTGCAGCTGTCAGGGTCTGAGCATGCAGTTAAAAAACATGCTCATATTTCCACCATCCAGCTACAACAGAGTCATTGACAGCAGGGGCACACATAATAGTAAGATGTCCTAATGTAATTACAAAGGAATAGAGAAGTTATTATTTATTGGTTCAGTTTTTTAAAAAATTGTCAGTTTATAAAATTAAAATTTTAGTAATGGCTGTGTTTAAAACCAGTTTACGTAATTTCTGAAAATTAAACTATCTGCTCTTATGAGTCAGTACCAGCTAGTTCCTACCCACCCATGAGGGCACCAGAAATACCTTGATACCATTTTTTTTTTTTTGTACTGAAGATTGAACTCAGGGGACTCAACCACTTAGCCACATCCCCAGCCCTGTTTTGTGTTTTATGTAGAGACAGGGTCTCACTGAGTTGCTTAGCGCCTCGCCGTTGCTGAGGTTGGCTTTGAACTCACAATTCTCCTGTCTCAGCCTCCCTAAGTGCTGGGATTACAGGTTACGCCACTGTGCCCAGCTTCTTGATACCATTTTTATTGACTACTAACTTAATTCCTGTTTTTACATCTGATACAAGTGAGATGAGTCAGCCAATTCTTGAAAACTTTTATGAATTTTTCTGTGAAAGCTTTTTAAAGACTAAATCCAAATCATAACATAGGTCTTGGATTTGTAGTCATCAATTACTGACTGTGTTGACCATGGTTAACTTGTTTGATTTATCCGAGCCATAGTTTTTTATCTGTAATTATAATGCCTGCCGTAGGATCCCAGTGAACAACAAATGACAGGCTGGAGGATAATGCTTAGCACAGAGACTAGGACCTCATAAGTACTTGAGGTACATAAGAAAGGTACATATTCCTTTCTTCTTGTCCCACACCCTGATTACTTCTTATTTATCTCAGTCCCAGGCTTCTGGAATCTGGCCTCTTACTGCCACCACGTTTGGAGAGTCTATCTTCCTTTGGACTTGATTTTGCTCTTCAGCATCATTAAGTATCCCTGAAATTGGAAAAAGACCAACTCCAGCTCTCTTATATATTTTACTTTCCCCAAATCTCAGGGAATACATGCATACAAGATGTATGGTCAGATATTTTTTGCAGAAATTCTCAACTAAGAAGCAGTTTCCTTATATTATAGTACACCCCAAGCAAAAATATGAATCTCAGAACACATAGAACATTTTATTCTAGAACATATTGATGTGGACTGTGTCTGAATTTTATATTGGAGAAAAATTTGATAGAGAGGAATCAAGAGCAAAAATTTCATACCTCTCTTTGTTTATTATCTATCTATAAATTTTCTGAAGTCTAGGACATGTGAAAGAAAGCTCAGAAGAAATCTTCCATCAGGAAGTTAATGATCTTGTATCTTGGGACACAGTTGGAGTTCACCACTAATATACGGTAAATTCTCTCCAATAGTGATATGTAAAATTTTGAGCTATTTAAAATAAAAATGTACTGTAAAGAAACTACCAATTCTCAGAACTTCTTGATGCTAGGTCTGTCTTTCATGTTCATTTTCTATGTGTTAAGCCTCTGTCCTGTCTGTAACAGAGTTCGGCTGTGAGGTGGGTTCTTTGCCTGGCAAATTCAAAGAATGAGATCCACAGACAATGGAAGTTAGATTGGTGAGCTTTATTTAAAGCACAGAAAGATTCCTGCAACATGAGGTGTTTCCCAAAAGGTACCACTGGCAACTTTTTGCCTGGGGTTTTTTAGGTGATTGGTGGGAACTATGGTAATGAGGGATGCTAACATGGACCAATTAAGCTCTTTAACATCTGCGTTTAATAAGCTAATCAGAAGTGCATCATTTCAATACCTTATTTACATAATTAAGAGGACAAGACTTCATGTTTTCGCATGGAGAGTAAGTGCTTCAGGCAGGGGTAAATTTGGTGGTGGGCCATTCCTAAGGGTAGGTTTTAGGGCAGCTAAGGAAGAGTTACTGTGAATGAAACTGTTAGGATCAGCAGATGTTAAGGAGCCCTTGCAGTTGTAGCTGTCTGGGGCAGTAAGTAAGGATGTCTCCAGACCCAGTGATCCCTTCCAGAAAGGCATGATGTCCTCTTCCTCTCCTTCCCTTCCCCGAGGCGCTTATTCTGTCTGCCTATGGAAGTTCTACTTTTCTGCCTCATTCCATCACTTTCCACTTTCTCATCCCCCATCACCTGCATTTCTGACATTCCCACACCGTATTAAGAGAATCTTCATCGAGGGATGAAGGTTGAATTCTACCTTTCTGGGAGACACCTCTCCAGACAAAATTCATAGGCTTCCTTGTTGTCAATTTTTGGCTGTAGATGGACTTAAGACTTTCTTCTTTCTCCCGCTGTAAATGCCTGTCTCCATGTATTACCTAATTCAGTTTATTTTCCAATTTTCTCTGCTCAGAACACTATCCTATTTCCTTTTTAGAATTCATCTGATCTACAAATCAGCTCATCATTAAAAACCTGGAGTATGTGGACACTTTTATATAATCAGTCATAAAATTATGAGCAGACTATCTTTCAGGAGAAAGCAAGCCCTCAGAATTGTTATGAACTCTTTGGCTTCTACAAGGTACGTCTGAAGGGAAAGTGTGTCCATTTGCACTGAACTTCAACCCTTTTTAAAGCTCATTTCCCGGAACTGTGATCTCGTGACCTACCCAGTCCAAAGTAACAAAGTCAGGGAAGAGAGAGAGAGAGGAGCCATGAGCATGCTCTGATTTCTGCACGAGATGATACCCCTGCTGCATACATGTATCAAAAAGACACTGGCACAGCCATGTCTGAATCTCTGCTCCTTCCTCCTCCTCTTCTTCCTACTTCTGATCATCATCTCTGTCATCATATTTATACTATGTCTTTCATCTTCTTCATCTTTAGCAGCAACATTAGTTCTGCATGAGGTAACATTGTGGTAAACAAGAGGATTCAAAGGAGTGCTTTGAGAGGGAAAGGGGAATAGGCCCAGGAAGTACAGGTGATTTTATTGACAGCAGTAATAATAAATAATAGTTACCACTTTTGGAGTACTTACTAAGTTATAAATACTAGTGAGTAGCTTATGTGCATTGCTAGAAAATTCTTAGAATGATTCATTGTGATAGTATTATCACTTGCAGCTTGCAAAGTGGGGAACTAAAGCTCAGAAGATTTAAGCACAGAGGGCATATGTAAATATAGAGTGACAAATGACACCAGATCTCCCTGCTTCCATGTTTATCTTTTTTATACCCCTGACTCTATTAAATAATAGAAAAAGAGAAATGGATAAAAGGGACAAAGGCAAAGAACAAAGGAAAAGGGGAGAATGAAGGAAATAAAGAAAACAAGCTGTGTTGGATCTCGGATGTGTCAAGTAACACATTTGAACATGAGTAGAGACACACAGTCTCCAATACCCAGGAAAGATCCTTGGTAGGACTTAGAAAGCATTCATAGGCTTGAGGGTAGGGGTGGGCAGGTGGGTGGTATAAGTAAGTGAAAGACTGAGGCAGTGGGTGTTGGAATCTTCTCTCAATTACACCCAGCAAGTGATGCTCAGGAGAATACGTGGTGGGGAAATTGGTACCAGCTGTTAGCTCTTCTATGTTCCTTATAATTTTATTCAAGCTAAGGGGAGAAGAGAGAAGTAATTGATGAGGTAAGGAATCAAAGTTGCTTTGTGAAGGAAACTGTGATAGCCATTTCTTTTCTTTTTTAAAAATTTTATTTATTTATTTATTCTTCTTAGGTATACATGATAGCAGAATGCACTTTGATTCACGGTACACAGATGGAGCACAACGTTTCATTTCTCTGGTTGTATGTGATATAGAATCACAAAATACATGCAGTCATACATAAAGCTAGGGCTATGATGTCCATCATATTCCACCATCTTTACTGTCCCCCTGCTCCCTCCCCACTCCCATCCCTATGACCAAAATTCCTCCATTCTTCCCTTGTCCTCCCCCACATTATGGATCAGCAAGTGCGGTTCTGTGATAGCCATTTCTGCAAAGTGCCTTGCTTTAGATTTGGTGGTTTCCTTGCTTCCTGAGTAAGTTTGTGATCCCACAAAAAAAAAATTCTGTTTGCTTATCTACTTTAGTCATGGGCAAGGATTTCTAGAATATTATAAATTCCTGATTCCTTGACATTGCTCCCTTCTTATTTTCTCTTGCACTCTTGTATAAGCAAAAGGAGTGAATGTGAAATGTGACCCCGTTGGTTCCTGCACTGACCCTTGCAAGTAACCATACAGTAAGGGGGCCATAACTAATGAATGAAATTAGAGAGTGGTCAGCAATTCTCCCATAGAATATTGGCTTTCCCATTTGCAGGTAAATGGATGGAGTTGGAAAACATCATGCTAAGTGAAGAAAGCCAATCCCTCTCTGATAAGTGGATGCCGGTCCATAATGGGGGGTGGGGCGCGTGGGAAGAATGGAGAAACTTTGGTCAAAGTGGCAGGGAAGGGAAAAGATGGGGCATAGCGGCAGGAATGCAACGAACAACAATGCCTTAGGTTCATGTATGACTGCACATATGGTGTAACTCTATATTGTGTACAACCAAAGAAGTGAAAAGCTGTGCTCCATTTGTGTACAATGAATCAAAATGCATTCTGCTGTCATGTAAAACTAATTAGAATAAACAAATGAAAAAAAATATTGGCCTTCCTTCCACTCATTGCTACTTTTTGTAAATGTGTCTCTCCCCCAAATGATTATGAGCTGTCAGAGCATAACGTATCTCATTCATTCATTCATTCATTTATGAAATTATATGTTTACTAATTATCAAAAACTCAAGAAAATCTCAGTCAAGATAGTTATATTCCAGATATTCTTTGCTTTTTCTACAGGATAGAAACTTGTTTCCCCTTTGTGAAGGATTTTCTAATATGGTGTATTTTCAATGTATAACTACCATCCAAACCTGTTCAATTTCCCCTTATAGCATCTAGGGTTATGTGGTCCTTCTATGTAAAATCCTTGTTGGTCCTTTAGTTATCAGCCAAGAACTAGACACCAAACTAGTTGGATCAAAATCTCTAAAAGAGTACTATAACAGAATTTCAGTGGTAATAATGTTCATGTGCTGTGGAACCTTACTCTCTACACAGGTTTCCTGATATTAGCCTTTTATTAAAATGAGATGTGTTTTACCTCCTCCTACTCAATTCTACAAACTTCTTTCAGTCAGAAGCAAATCTCAGTTTAATGGAGATTCTGCAGCAGGGTATTTATTTCATTGTCTTTCTATCACTGCATATAGCTAGAAGCAATAACATATACTATATATTTCAATGGTATTTTCCACATAACATCTCAGAATTTCTGCTATCTAGACTTCATGGATAAGCTGATTACTTTCTTAGATTATTTTTAAAATGCCCATACTTTGTATTTGAGTCAAAGGAAGATTGTGTGCTTTCATGAATTATACACATTTTTTCTAGTACAACCTTTTGAGTTATCAGATTTTAATTATATGGAAACTGCAAATCTTTCATTGCTTTTGAGATATTTTACAACTCTTCAAGTTTTAGACAGCAGTGTAAATAACTGTAGTCTATAGTGAAACAAATAATTTGGTTGAGTGGAGGAACAACTGTACTCCCACTGTAGAAAAGATAGTTTTTCATCCATGTGTAAATTCATGTCAAATATGTATCTTTTTTATATATGTACCTATCTTTGTAATTTCTCTAATTTAATGAGTTAAATAAAATCACTGCTGGGCTTCCATTTTATATCTATGTGACAATAACAATTTTGCCTTTAAAAATTATTCTCCTTTAACAATCCCAGTGTCTCAACCATGGAGCTAGAGGAGCTCTTTCCTTTTATTTGTATTCCACTTCATCCACTAATATTTAGAAGCAAGTAATAACTCTCCTTTGGCTTTTGTCCTGAGGGGTTTACTTTCATGACACATTTTGAGTAAAAACTACCAAAGGCTTTCTAAGCTAGTTCTCTGGAAATCAGTCGCAGCATATTTAACAAAGTAGTAAAGACTGTGGCTGGAAATGTGGCTGCTGGGAGAGTTCAGAGCTTAGGCAGGAAGGCAGACATTTCTGCTATGAAACAAATGCAGTCATGAAGATATCACTCATTGGGAAGTGAATCTCTATAAGCAGTTTCTAATTTTATGAACTTCAAGGTAAAATCATTAATTGTTTTATAATTAAATTCCTTATTGCTATGAAAGGCAAAACATCAATTATTAACAGGATTCTCCTTTACAGTGGAGTTCTCTCCATGTATTTAACAGAGGGTTAATGCAATTATGATCTTTCTTATAAATGCCATTCATTTAATGCTAGGGAAGGCTACATTTACAGTGGGAAAAGACCAGAGTTTTTTAAAGTGCTCAAAATATGCATATCTAAAGGGGGAGTACTTAAGAATTTCTCTTTAAATATCACCGTTAATTTTTTTCACAACAGAAACTGGAGTCTCAAGAAATATAAAATCATTCTTTTGGATCTCCTAAAAAAATTGCTTATCTCCCTATATATGTCTGTGTTGTGTGCAGTTTGGCAATCACTTTCCATAAGAAATAAGTGGAGAGCAAGAAGGCTCATTTATATCCAGAATATTAATATTCAGGATTGCTTAAAAACATCTTTGTTCTGGTGGAACTTCTTGGAAAAATGTTTCCAAGTGCATTTTGAGGGAAAGTATGCTTAGTGTTTATCAAATACTTCCATTTCTATGATAAGCATTTAGCTCTGCACCAAATGAAGGTAGAAAAACTACTTGAATGACAGGACTGCTGAAAATTAATTGGTAATATTTTTAAAAATAATTTTTAGCAGAATAGAGAGAATTTAACAATAAATTTTGACATTAAAATTTTTGAGAAGATCATGATATTTAGCATGTGGATTTCATAACTATGTCTGTTCCTGAAGGAAATAGTTAAAGCAGAAAAAGTGTAAAAAAGCTTTAATTAGCCATGTAGGCACTGCATGGTAATGGCAGGCACTGGCTAAGAAGTAGGCAGTAACTACCAATTCATTTCGAATCTCCATCTTCATTCATAAAATAAGATAGTTGGTTGAGATAAGTCTTCAGGTTCATTTAAGTTCAATTTTTCTCTGAGTGTATATTTTGGAATTTGACACCTCATTTTTATCTGCTATATTTTTGATTCTCTCAAACAATTAAAAAGGATTGGATAAAAGGATATCACCTAGAGATGATAATGTTATTTAAAAACACATAAGTTCTTGAACAGTGGGAAGAAAAATTACCCTTGGATATTTAGTAAATATCACATAGTATATACTATACATGAGTGTATAGTAAGAGAAGGAAGAGATAATCTTTGTTGCTTTTTCAAGTCCTTTAACAACAAATGTTTATTACAAAAGACCACTGATGAAAAAAAATGAATATTGAAAATAGCAAACTGTCCATGGCAGAGATGTTTATTATCATCATGAATAAGAAATTAGAACAAAAATGAAAGCTTTTGTTGCCTAAACAAAAGAATATTAAACAAAGAAAAAAAGAAATGAAAAATCTCAAATCTCTTAGTTATTCCCCCTTCAAGCAAGTGGGTTCACTTTAGGAAGTTAACTTGTGCAGTTCTTGGAGACACATTAATGGGAGCATTTTCACTTGCTGCTTAGAAAATTATAAGATTTGTTAAAGACTATAGCAGAGATGTATCTGTTGGATCCTAATTTGGCCTGTGTATATCTTTAATAACAATAAAACAAAAACTCTGTCAATCACAATGATATGTTGATTGTGAACATTTAGAAATATAAATGGTCAGCTGGGCGTGGTGGCTCAAGCCTGTAATCCCAGCACTTAGGGAGGCTGAGACAGGAGAATCCCGAGTTCAAAGCCAGCCTCAGCAATGGTGAGGCTCTAAAGCAACTCAGTGAGACCCTGTCTCTACATAAAACACAAAATAGCGCCGGGGACCTGGCTCAGGGGTCGAGTGCCCCTGAGTTCAATCCCAGGTACCAAAAAAAAAAAAAAAAAAAAGAAATATAAATGGTCAAGATCAAGAAAATTTAAGAAGTCACTCATTATAACACCCGCTATAAATTATCTTATATGTTAACACCTATTTAATAAATTGTTATTTACCAAAACTGGAGTTTTGTATTAGAACAGATAAAATTTTAGAATTTCTCTTTTTAACTTCTCATGTTATTAATATTTGTGTACCATTAAATATTATTCTATTTTTTACTGTAAGATATTCCATTGTTTAGGCATACTAAAATTTATTGAAACAAACTTTTTTGAAATTACGTTTTTCCTATTTTTCACACATCTTTCCTTAAATTCCTTCTGTCAACAAATATTTATTGGGCATTTACTATATTCCGAATTCTGTGGTTAATGGTGGAGATATCATGTAGAACAAGACTAAAGAGACTCTGCTCATGTGGAACTGCATTGTAGTGGGAGAGACAAACACAAACCTTAGACTCATCATATTTGAGACTTATCTCCCTATTATCCCTTCTAATATATGCCCTGAATCACCATGATTCACTTGAACTTTTGATTCATTATATTTAAAAATGCACTACTTATATCTGTTATGATTTGTACCTACTTAAAAAGCCTGGAAGTCCTTCCTGTTCTATAATCTCATTGTTGTTTCCCTATTATAGAGTCTCAGGGTTTCCCACAGGACTAATGCCATTATTTGTTCCCACTATGGAGAATGGTGGATTTCATTGTAGCATGCACATATGTGGATCAATTTCATTCCCTAGTAGCACCCCTTAATGCCTTTCTAAAAAGTAGTATCCCATTTTATGATTTTCTAGCACTCTAATTTTTACCATTTTACTTTTCCAACTAAACCTGTTCTACGAATTTCCTAAAATTTTCTTCTCCTGGATTCATTATTTGATCCCATTTTATAGATCTTTGCTGAGTTTGCTTCCTTTCCTCTTCAGCCTCCACATAATATTGTACAAAAATGCCTAACTCTCAGCTCTCTCTCTGAAGTCCTGTCTGGTAAAAGCTCAATCCTAAATCAAGCCAGCACCACTGCTAAACCATGCATGAGGAACCTTGCCTGTGAAAATTGCATAATCCTCTTGATTCCTGTTCCTCATGTTCATGGCCTCCAACCTCACTTAGGACATTCCTGCTGCCAGCACTCTCTCTTCTATTACTCGTTCCCTTTCCCTTCCCCAAAATAGTTACTCTAAATATATAACTTCTCTCCCAAATGACTGGCTCTATTTTCACTCAACATAAGATAACCCTTCAGAGCACTAAACCAAAAAAAAAAAGTGAAGGCAATGGAACCCATCAAATAGAATTCTTGGTGTCCACTTAGAAACATCAAAATTCAGACTTTTGCTAGTTCTTTCATCTTAGGGATTATGGTAGAAATTTAAAAGTATACGTTAAAGTGAAATTAACAGACATATATCCTGACAACAGTGAATTCTGTTTTCTTTTCAAGCATCAAAGAAATATTTCTCTAAATTTCAACATTGAAATCACATAATACTACATTTCCAGGTAATAGCATAATAAAACTACAAATTAACAATGAAATTTAATAAAAATATTCTCATTTGAAAATGCTAAAAATAACACATTAGAAAAGATAAAATTATAGAATATTTAGAAATAAAACAAATGAAATTGTACATATGCAACCTTTTTGAGATAAAGGAAAACTCAGTTTTAAATATTTTCACCCAAAAATAATAAAGAAAAGGAGAAATCTTCAAACACAACCTTGGAAAAAGAAGAATTACAGATTCCGCTGGGCCACAGGTTGATGGTTAGAGATCACACAAACATGCTGCTTATACTTTCTAGTGTATGCAGTCAGTGACACAGAAGGCAACATACTGCATATGGTGCACAAGATGGGAGGTAAACCAACACACACAGTTTTTCCTTTTCCCTAGTTTCTATGTAAGACTTGTACATTGAGGGTGATCTTTTTTGTACAGTCAGGGCCTTTAAAAAGTGGAGAACCACTGAATTCTGGCTGAAATATTTTCTTTATGTCATCAGGTTTTTACACCCATACTGGAAAACATGTACAACCAATGTAAGTATTCATGCTTAAGGAGAACGTTTGGAAGTATGGGGAAGTCCTGGTAATGCCTTCATAGGGAAGGAAAGCAGCGTGGATCAGGTATCTCTGATTAATATGCCTGGAACCACCTGTTCAGCATTCGTAACAAATGCTGGTCTCCCTTTAAAAATAGGAAAACCAGGAAATAATAGTGGTAGGCATGGCAATTAATTACTTAGAAAACAAAACTAAGGTTGATAATTGGTTTTTTAAAAGAGCCAGTAAAATAGTCTAGGCTAATCAAGACTAGCTTAATAAACAATAAATAAACTGGGGAGTACAGACAGTGGTGGAAATATAACATTTGAATTTAAAAAGCAGGCATGGCTGTTTCTGGAAATTATGGTGCTTATTTTTCTCTCTCGCTTTATTATCCAATTCTATCTACTTCCTGGAAACCAACACTTTGCCAATGTTTCCACTTCCTCAACTTCTTGAGGTTGCTTTCTGTAAGTGGGTGTGTCTGTGTAGTAGCTCACATCAGAAGTATCTGGAATGAGGCCTCAGTGGGCGTGGCAGGGCCTGGGTCAGCTGTCTGCACAGAGAAGAGCATGAGGAGAGCAATAGTCACACTTGGCCTAAGGGGTGGTAAAGAGGGTTCATTGTGCTGGTCCAGACTATGATCTGTGGATTAAGCAAAATGTAAACAAGAGCCACAATCCACAGCAACACTGGCCCTATGCTTGCTGTGTTGATATTGCTCTTTTTCTCCAAGGCCCTGAGGCAGAGTAGAGTTGGAGATAGATAATACAAAATTTCTGATAGTAAAGTTCACTTACTTTTGCCATATTCCCATCTGTCTTCCCCATTTAACAATTTCCTCCTTGTTTTAATTGTTTTGTTTCAATTTTAATTTATGTAGTTATATGGATTCTCCTCTTCATCCCTAAATTTAGCACAAGAGAATTAAATCTCCTGAGTCAGAGCCCATTGATTTTTCATTTCTGTTTTACAGAATTAGCACTAAAGACAAGAAAACCATTATTTTCCTTGTCAAAGCTTACATTTATTAATATTATTTTCAAAACAAGAAATTACTAAGTGTCCAAAATTTTGAGATGGAAATTATTTCAAAAAAGACATTCTTCTTATTTTCTACTTCAGGATAACATTGATAATCAACTATCACCTTGTTTTGCTCAGCTTTTTCGCTGCTGTGACTAAAAGATCTGACAAGAACAATTTTAGGAAGGAGAAAAGTTTTTTTAAGGGTTCATAGTTTCAGAGGTCTTAGTCCATAGAAGGCTGGCTCCATTCCTTGGGGCTCGAGGTGAGGCAGAACATCATGGTGGAAGAATGTGGTAGAAGGAAATACCTCATATCATGATCAGAAGCAAAAAGAGAGTTTCTACTCTCCAGATACAAAATATATACCCCAAAGGAACATCCCAAAGTCCCACCTCCTCCAGCCACACCCTACCACTTCAGTTATCACTCAGTTAATCCCTATTAACCTAGTTAACAGGGATTAATTCACTGATTGGTTTAAGACTCATAACCCAATCATTTCTCCTCTGAACCTTTCTACATTGTCTCACATGTGAGCTTTTGAGGGACACCTCACATCCAAACCATAACATATCTTTGCAACTTTTTCAACTTTTGGCTGTTGAAGTCCCTTTTCCTGCAATATTCTAAACATCAGAGTAATGGAGACTACACCCCTGACTTAGGAAGAATAGACAGGTGAGGGTCACCATGGTCCCCCTTTGCAGGTGTGGTTGCAGGCAACTCCTCAGGTATCTAGTTGATCCATCTCCTCTTGAAAAGCCAATGTAATTGAAAATGACAGTCTCAAGTAGAAATGTCCCATATCATTTGTGTCACCATCCAAGAATGAACTTTATTTACTAATAAAAGTAGTTCATTGTGGCAAAATCTATATGATGTTCAGCAGAGATAGACATATTGAAGTCACTCCTGTTTTTGATCCTTTCCAATATTGAAGGATTCACAGAAGAAATCCTGCTAGCCAGAGTATAAACCAAACCACACAGATATCATTATATTTAAGAAATGAAAAAGATTTCCCTGATGAGAATACATTGAACATCTTCAGTTCTTTTTGATGGTTCACTCAGAGTGATATGAGCTGTCCTTTGTGCTGTTTTCTGAAGAACAGATTTTTATTAAAATCATGATGATGATGTGGTTAGAGCTACAGCTGGCTTGTATATAGCCAGCTGCTACTCTTCTATATAGAGCACCACCTTTAAGTGACTGGTCATCATTTTCTTCTAAAGATCTTTCTCCCACAGAGTAAGAAGAATAGATTCTTACTGTTCATTTTGTTGGAAAGAAAGAAAAGATTCAAATGATTGTCAGAGGCCAAGTTATCACTTAAATAAGGCTTTACTTGAATGCTTATGATTTTTTTAAATGTTGCAGCCTAAAATTGTTTAAAAAGATACTTCTTTTATTCAGAATATATTTTTTCCTTTGAATCTTGTATTCCTCTGAATATAGAGGAGCAAAATTATTCATTTATTCCTTATGTTGTGTAAGCAATGGAAATATTTTCCTACTCAACTTTTTTTCTGTTCAATTTCTTGGAGTTTGACCTGGGGACTCAAGGCATAGAGAAGTGCATGTCTATAGTAATGACATTCCCTAAGCTTCTGTTGGCCAGATTTATCTTAGCTGTATAGACTACAAATATAGACTGAGAAATCAGCACAGGGTGATTTCTACAGATACCACATGTCCTGGATATCAAACATCCATTATGTATGGATATAAGGAATTCATTCAATGTACACAGTTAGATGGGATTTGTGCTATTGTTTTTACCTGCTTAGTACTGTTTCTATGAGTAAACTCAGAAATCAGAAAAAAAGTCCTTTATCAGTTCTTCTACCCTGACTTTTGTTTAAAAATTTTCATCACTAATTAATATGCATTCATAAATATATGTTAGAGAATAATGATGACT
Organism: Geosciurus inauris; assembly: GCA_004024805.1. Taxonomy (NCBI): domain Eukaryota; kingdom Metazoa; phylum Chordata; class Mammalia; order Rodentia; family Sciuridae; genus Geosciurus; species Geosciurus inauris. The sequence goes on along the minus strand of PVHX01002986.1, from coordinate 131,214 downwards.
TCAATGCTATTCAAAGCTCTCATTTCAACAGTCTAGGGAATATTTTTTTTTCTTCTGCTTTCATTATTTTTTGCTCTTGCCTTCAGTGCTATCTGGAAGTGAATTAAATAACTTAGAAGCTGTGATTCTCAAACTATCAAGATATTGGAATGAAAATGACTATCTGGAGGTGTTTACATATAGAAGGTGCTCTCCAGTGTACTCATGTCCATGGTAACCCAAGAAGTATGCAAGCAGCTTGTAAACATCTTAGTTTTTACAATACATGAAACTACCTAAGTTTCAGAGCACTGTAGAGTTGAAATAAGAAAAAAAAAAACTTATTTAGACAGATTATAATGACAAGAATAGTTTGGTGACATATGACTTCTTTTTCTAGCATTAGAGACATTGTAGTTAAGAACAAGAATATGCTTTAATGAAAATAACAGAAACAAAGTTGAAAATTCTGCCCCATGTAAAAAATGATGCACTTCTACCCTCCAGTCCATCCCATAAAGTATTAATAGAATGAAGAACTAATCTTCAAAGTACTGTGATGTAGCCTTCTCAAAATGGAACAGATTACAGAGTGCACAGATTTGATGTACAATGAATTGAGAGCTACATTAGTTGTTCTAGCCAACTAAAGATTCAATTTCATGTATTTTATTTGAAATATGTTACTTCTCTGTCACGTTTGCTTCTGTTAGTCATTTCAAAAATTATTTACACTGGGCATGATGATGCATGCTTGTAATCCCAGTGGTTCTGGAGGCTGAGGCAGGACGATTGCAAATTCAAAGCCAGCCTCAGCAATTTAGCGAGGCCCTAAGCAAATTAGCAAGTTCTGTCTCAAAACAATAAAGAAAGAAGGAAACAAAAAGGGATGCTGGGGATATGGCTCAGTGGTTAAGTGGATCTGGTTTCAATCTCTGGTATCAAAAAAAAAAAAAAAAAAGGAAAAGAAATATTGCTCATTGCAAAGCATATTAACCGTTCTCCAAAAGGGGTCACATTCTAAAGTATAGGAGCTATGCAATTTTTCTACTGCTTTATTGCAGAAAATCTAGTTTTGACCCACTAAACTAATTTTGCCACACACTAATAAAAACAAGCCCCTGTTGGAAAGACACTTTTCTAGAACAAGAAATAAGCATGTGCATGAATATTTATAATATACTATGATGTATATTCACACAAGAATGTATAATATGACTACTCTAGCATGGACAAAAATTTGTTTAGGCAAGTAATGAAAATCTGCATAGAGTGGTAATCTAGTTGAGTTTTCAAGAATAAATAGGAATCACCAGGGAAGTGAGTGAAGATTTAGAGGAACGATAAAGGAGAAGAGTCACTATGTAGTGATAACTTGATTTTTAGAGAATAAATAGGAATTCATGAAACAGTAAGGTCAGTTTATTAAAAGGTCTTGTAGGTCATGCTAAGGAGTTTGGCTTTTACTATGTAATAATGGAGAACTATAAGCAATAATATCAGTAAGTAAGAAATATTTGAGTTCCAATTCCAATGGAATCTTGAATCATTCACTTCTTCCTTAACCTTGGTTTTCAAATATGTGACTAAGAATAACAACAGCTGATCTTCTTTATTGGTATGTTGTGGGACTAAATGAGTCATTCCATGTAAAGAATCTGACTGAGCATTTAGTAAGCCTACAGTAAGTGTTACTTATTGTTTTGTAATTATTACTGAAAGCTTTTAAGCTAGGAAGTTAAAGCAAGTGAACAACTGTGACTGGATGGTTTGAAGATCATTACAGATAAACCTAGAGGAGATCAAAGCCACTGGTTGAAGAGAAAAACTAATCAACCAGTGCTAGACAATAGTCTAACAAAGTCATCTATCCCATAATTCTTCTTTTCCAACTTTCCAGGTTATCTGGAATAGCTAGTTGCTCAGGTGTCTATAACATGACATGGCTCTGCTTCTTGACAGTCCAGGTGTCAATTCTTCATCATTTTCATGGCTTAACTCCCAGAATAAGGCAATCTTTCTACCTCACAAATGTGTCTCCAAAGGAAGCCCTTGGGGATGTGTAACAAATGGAGCCTCAAAGAATGTTTTTTCTTTTCTTTTCTTTTCTTTTTTTTTTTTGTTACCAAGGATTGAACTCCTCAGGGGTACTCGACCACTGAGCCACATTCCCAGCCTTATTTTGTGTTTTATGTAGAGACAGGGTCTCACTGAGTTGCTTAGCACCTCGCCATTGCTGAGGCTGGCTTTGAACTCGCGATTCTCCTGTCTCAGCCTTCCAAAGTGCTGGGATTACAGGCATGTGCCACCGCACACGGCTCAAGAATGTTTTTCTTAATAAGGCAAGTTTCAAATGGGCACATTAAAATGGTGTACCATAATTATTGTCATTCTGTTTTGTACAATCTGAATATAGCATTTCACATAAAACATTTCAGAATCTAAGGATTTGCTCAAAGTCACAAGTTAAAAATAAAATTTATCGTCGTTTGGGATTCATGTTGGGACTAAATCCCCTAGAGATATCATGATGCGATTTTTTTCTTTTGTTTAAGCAAACTTTATTTTTCCTCCGTGTCTTTGCACTCTACTCTTTGACTTTAAGTAATAAAAATGGAAACTTCTGAACTCGAATTAGTAGCTGTTACTGAAGGTGCACTGCATGTGATGGATGTATCTGGGAAAAAACCTTGTCTAGACGCCACCCAGGGGCAGGAGACCCAGGGTCAGTGGACTTAGCCAGCAAAGGATGAATGAATTAACAAAAGGAAAGGGGAGGAAAGCAGCCCCACTCAAGGCAGGCCCCTTGAGCGGATCTTGGGAGCAGTCTTTGCACTGTCTCTGTTGCCTGCGCAAGCCCGCAGGGGGCGGAGTGAACTCTCCGTTTTCCCAAGTAGCGCAAAACTCACCAGTTACTGATGCGCTAGCATGAACATGCCCTGATTCCTACTCGGCAGCTTTCTGAAAGTTTCATTTCTCATTTGTCCTCTGGCAGTCGCGAGGCTTCGGGCTGGGTGATGCATTGACTGAGCAGCAGAGATTCTGCAAAGGATTGTTTTGCTCTTGCTAACAGCGGCCCTGTGGAGTGTATCTGTGAAGGTCGTCTGCACATGCTTCTGGCTGTGTCTCTGAAAGAATTCACTTTCAGTGCTTGGAAACTAAGCTCAGAGAACTTACAAGGCAATAGGAAGATTTTGTAAACTTCTCCTCTGGCAGAAAGAGATTAATGATTGTAAACAGATGTTGGTCTGGTCCTATTTTAGCAGACCAGGGGGTGAGGGTGGGAGGGGAATGTGGGGGACAGGACTTCGATTTACATAATACAGCTTCTTATTAATATAACATCTATACATAATAACAACTGCTAACGGGTTAAATCTCATTGTGGATAGATCAAAGAAGAATTTTTATATCCCTCAGTTTTTTTAGTGCTTGCAAAGAGGGATGCCTTTGCTTAGTTTGGTAAACTTTTCAAGGGTTTTGTAAACTAAACTTGTTTTCTTCCAAATTTTCTCGGGTGCTTTAAGCACATCATTACTGATAATAATCATGTACAATGATACCTACATGCAATTTGTTACACATATTGGTGAATACATTTTCCGATTTTTATTTTTAAAATTAAGGAAGACCAGATGATTTCAAATATAACTTTTGTTCCATTCTATCACAAAATAACACATATGTATTATTAAATTTTATAAAATAGAGTAAATTTAAAAAAAGACAAACACTACCATAGACCTACTGTCTTGGTATCAACAAAAGTGTAATTTTACCACAAATTACTTCCTTATGAATTTTCCATAGGACTGAGTTCAGAGTCTTGCATAGAGAAGGTCAATGATTTTGACCTTGACTATCTGTAACATCTGTGGAACTAAAAATAAATACATTAGCAGAATGCACACACATGGAATCTGCCTCAGACCTACTGCCTTGTATTTTTTGAATGGTGGCATAGATAGTAGAATTAAAAAACAAACAAACAAACAAACAACTTAATGATTCTGTCAAGGTTGCAAAATAATGAATCCAATACTGAAAAACAGCTTCTAGATCAAATCCAAAGTTTTGATGTAAAATAAAAGTGGTCCACAAACAGGATCTAGTAATCCTTTCCCTTAACTGTGGCATTTGCTTATACTCTTTAATGCTTCAAGCTAGTAGAGATTCCCGTGCACATTGTTTCATGTCTTCAGAGTTCAGCCTGGATTTCTTTGAACAAAGCATTGCCTATGCTTTTATTTTGACTGCATTCCTAGATATTTAAGGTTGGCTATTCCATGTGTCATTCTAGCACCTAAGAGCAAGTTTGATACATGCTTTGAACTATTGAACTATCTCTCTTTTCTGTTAACTAAACTATGCTTTCTCTGGATTCTTTTTAGTTTGGAACCCATCTTTTGACTTCTTGATCTTTATTGTCCCATTAAATCTGGTTGTGGCTTTTCTCAATGTCTTCCTCTTAGACCTTCTTTTCTCTTTTAGTGGCCAGAGAGCTAGGAGTTTGCTCATAGAGGATCTTTGAACTAAAAAACCAGATTACTAAGAAATATTGAATTTAATTGCCCTAAGATTTTTCTCTTCACATTGGATTCTCCCCCCGACAACTTTTTCCTTAAGATTCTGAACATAGGTCTACAGTATACATTTTTTTTCATCCACTCAACAAATCCTGATTGAGCACTTATTATGTCCAGGTACTGATTGAGGTTCTGGGGATACAAGAATAAATAAAACATAATAGTCACATGGGTCTTACAATCTAGCATGTGCGGGGGTATTGAAAAGAAAACAATGAGTTTATAATGTCAGGTGCTGATTTGTGTCACAGGAAAAAGTAAACAGGTTATGTAGTTTTGATCAGTGGGAGAACCTCTTTTATACACAGTGGCCAGAGGAAGAGCTCCTGAGGGGTAGTGGTGGCTATTTTGAGTATGATAGCCAGAGAAGTCTTCTCTTTGTTCAGAGAATCTAAGACTGGAGGAATTAAGCCATGCTTACATCTGAGACAAGGTGTGTTCAGACCCAGGAAAGTGCAGCTTAAGAACCCTTTGGTTGGGACATATACAGATAAGGAAAAGAAAGGGACAGTATAATAAGTCCAATAGGCACAATGATGGCAGAAAGATAGAAGGTGAGATTGGGACATCTTTCAGGGACACTGTGAGATTATGTAGAGACTTTCAGAAAAAAAGAAGAGTTTAGATTATGAATTGAGATAAGAAGCCATCAAAATGCTTTGGAAAAACATCATGACATTCTCTAACATTTTTAAAGGATCATGCTCATCATGGGGAGGAAATAAGAATACAGGCTATTGCAAATATCTAGGCGAGAATTAAGGCAGCTTGGATGAGGTTAGTGATAGTGGAAGGAGTGGAGAACAGTCGACTTTTGGTGGTAGAACCCATTCAATTTGCTGATGACCTAGGTAAGACGTAACAGAAAAACAAGAATAAACATGACTCCAAGGTTGTTAACTGAGTAACTGATAGGATGGGTTTTCCACTTATATGTAATGGGAAAGAAAGTAGAAGGCAGCACTAGAAAGTTAGTGAATTTAGGAATGCGGTTTTAGACACATTAGATTTAAGATGCTTATTAGATATCTAAGTGGATATTTTAATTGATGGATAGGTATGTGAATTTGAATTCAGGAAAGAGACTGGAACAGGAGTTATAAAGTTAGGGATTGTCAACTTAAAAAATGGTGGTTGTCACCATTTAAGATTAGATTTGGTTGTCAATGTAAGAATGGCAAATTTACCAGGTGTGATGATGCATTCCTGTAATCCCAGCAGCTAAGAGGCTGAGACAGGAAGATCATAAGTTCAAAGCCAGCCTCAGCAATGGTGAGGCATTAAGCAACTCAGTGAGACCTTGTCTTTAAATAAAATATAAAATAGGGCTGGGGATGTGGCTCAGTGATTGAGTGTCCCTGAGTTCAATCCCTGGTACTAAAAAAAAAAAAAAAAAAAACAAATTCATATTGGTTTCAATGAATTACATGTTCATTTCTCTTCCATACAGTCCAAAGGTGAGCAGTCCAGGAATGTGACTCCACAATCATCAGGGAATGAGTCTACCTCTATCCTGTTGCTCTACCATCCTTAATATACAATTTGGACCTCATCATCTAATGTGGCTACCTGAGCTGCAAATATTCTGTCTCTGTGCATGACAGCAAGTGGGGGAAAGGATAAGAAATCATGTTCTACCTCCTTTAAGAGCACTGTCCAAAAGCTGTATGTGACATTTCTGATTATAGCCCACTGAACAGAACTTAGTCATTTGGACACATCTGGATGCAAAGAGGTTGAGAAAAGCAGTTTTTATTCAGGCAGGCCATTCATTAGCTAAAAAATTAGATTTCTCTTACTATTTGAGATTAATTAAAATGCTGTGTCACAGATGATGTTTAAGATACTGGTTGAGAACACTGGAATGTTGAGAAAGAAGGATCAGCCCATACTTGCCTACAGGGAGAGATATTTCTAATTCCTCAGTCTTTCTGCAAAGGTCATAGTTGTGTCTTGCTCTCAGTTAACTATTACTGTGGAACAAATCACTCCAAAGCTAAGTGACTTCTAATAACAACTATTTTGTTATTACTTATGCGTCAGTGGGTTTACAAGGGTTTTACTGAATGATTTTTCTATTGATTTCCCTTGGCTAAGGCTGCAGTAAGATGGCAGCTGTGGCTGGAAAGTCTAGGACGGCTTCACTCTTCTCTCCAGTGTTGTGAAAGGATGGCAGGATGTCTAGGCTCAGCTGACATGTTGGGATAGCCACACTTCTCTCTCTCCATGAAATTTCAAGCTCTCTTTCCTTTCTGCATAGCCTCTCTGTGTTTTCTTTTCCGTGTGATCTTTCCAGCAGGGTAGCCGGATTTATGACATGCCAGCTCAAGGCTCACAAAAGCGTAAAAGGAGAAAGTATCTGACTTTATTTCTTTAAAAAATTTTTTTTTTGTAGTTGTAGATGGAAAGAATTCTTTCATTTTAAAATTTTTATTTATTTTTTTATTTTGGGGGATATTGGGGATTGCAGGCATGCACCACCCTGCTCAGCCCTTTATTTTATTTGTTTACTTTTATGTGTTGCTAAGGATCAAACCCAGTGCCTCACACAAGCTAGGCAAGTGCTCTGCCACTGAGCTACAGCCCCAGCCCTGGTAACTGACTTTCTGAAGGCTTAGTTCCAGAATGGTGGAATCTGTTTAGTCAGCTTTTTCATCACTGTTGCCAAAGATCTGACAAGAACACGGTAGAGAAGGAAAAAAGTTTATTTTGGGGCTCACGGTTTCACAAGTCTCAGTCCCTAGATGATGGCCTCCATTGTGCTAGGCCCAAGGTGAAGCAGAATATCATGGCAGAGGGGTATGGAGGAGGCAATCAGCTCAGGACATGACAAACAGGAAGCAGAGAAGAGCTGTGTTCACCTGGACAAAATATAAACTCCAGAGGCACACTTCCAGTGACACACTTCTACAACCACACCCTACTTGCCTATAGTTACCATCTAGTTAATCCATATTAGTGGATTAATGCACTGATTAACACAAGGCTCTCATAATCTTATCTTTTCACCTCTAAACTTCCTTGCATTGTGTAACACATGAGCTTTGGAGGGACACCTTATATCTGAACCTTATGTGTCATTGCTGCTACAGATTCCTAGTTAGGTGGCCAAAATTATTGCAGGAGGGACCTACGTAATAATGTAAGTGTCAGAAGGCACAGTTAATTCTTGTTCTGGAGTTTTTAAAAGATTAAGCTTATGTACTCTAGTGATCAAAGAAGCTGGCACATATGGTATCATCTAGAAACTAGGTTGAAGACATTATTTTGTCCAAGTACAAAGCCATGGTTTTCTCACTGAGATCTTTGAACAGATTCTGGTCAACATAGGAATGCAATAACAGAGACATGTAGACAGTCCATTGAAAGTGACTAGAATGTCCAGAATGTCTGCAAATTAGGTCTAACAAACATTGGAGTGCCTCTCATGTGCCAGGTGTGATGTTAAGAACTTTAACAAACATGATCCTCACAAGAACACTTTGAAAGAAGTGTTATCTGCATTTAACACATGGGGTTGAGCAAACTGTCCAGGGTTATACATCTAGTTAATATTAGAGCTTGTGGAATTTAGCTCCTGTCATTCTCTAACACCTGCTACCCAGGCTGACTCACTTAGCGTTTCATGTCTCTGTTTTTAGAAATGCTGTTCCACCATGAATGCCTGCTTCTTCTTTGGTTGCCTGGACATCTGTTTTCTAAATGTAGCTCAGGATAGCATCTCAGAAGCCTTCCTGACAGCCTGTTCCTCATCCTATAATGACTGTAGCCCTCTCTCACCATTTTAGGTGACTCATTTATGCTTATAATTGTAAGTGTAACTCTAATAACTCTATAATATTTATCTCTCTAATCGACTGTGAACTTCAGTGTGGGCACAACTGAAAAAAAAAATCTTTTCAGCTCAGAAAACAGCCCAGTACCTAGCAGTTAGTAATTTTATTGATGAACAACTGAATAAATAAATGTATAATTCCTTTCTTTAGAGTAAGGCATAAACTTGTGGAACCAAGATGGTAACATCAGTACAGACGATTGACTAGGCATAAGTAATAGAGAATGGAGGGGCATGGGAAAGTGATGAGGTGATGGTGGAAATTTTAGCTCCACCTAAAGATATTGAAACTCAAACCTTTAGTAAAACAGCCTAGAAAAAGAAGTGCATGAGCCAGAATAGGCTTATGGGATATGGATGTAGTTTTTCACCCTTGCCCTAGAGAGTTTATAATCTCATCAGGGAGAGAAATCTTACAGAAACAAAAATAACTGGATAAAATAGGAGGACAATTATTCATTGAATTCTCACATCGTGCAGTGCACTAAGAGCACAAAGTAGACTAATTACATGGTTGGGTCACAGGCCACATCTTGAAGTGCTTCCGCGGTCACGAGCACTTTCCTTTTCTGTATTTAGCATGTTCTTTATTTTGAGTCTGCAGAGTGCCCCAGGACAGTGCTTAAGTTTATACAGCTTCCGAAGATTTGTTTGTCTATTGAATCTATATCAGAATTTTTGTTACCCTGTACAACAAACAGTAGGAAACGTCATAGTAGGACGGACTACTCTATGCATGGACTCTTAATTAGAAATGAGAGAACACTTAGAAATCATTGAACCCTTGAGAAGTTAAATATATTGCTTCAGGTCATATAGGTGGTCTGTGTCTGGATCAAAATCAAAACTTGGGTCCCTGGATGTCCATTCTGTGCTTTTTCTACAACACGGCATGGGAAAGCTAATGCTCTGACCACTGATCCTCTAGGTGAGTCCTTCAGAGTGTTTTCTACAGATTTCTTATGAGAGCCACAGGCTAGGTAGGTATGGTCCTGGTGTCTAGTAAGAAGAGTCAGTACAGATGCTTCTGATTTACAATGGAATTATATCTCAATAAACATGCTCAAGCTGAGAAATATTGTAAGTAGTGAATGCATTTAATATCTAACTTAGCACATGTCATACCTGAGCAATGCAGAACATTATAGAGTATAGGTTGTTGATCCTTGTGATCATGTGGCTTGAGCTGCAGATTGTTGGTACTGCTCAGCATCACTGCAATGTATTGCATATTATTAGTCTGGGAGAAAAATCAAACTTCAAGGTCTGAAGTGCAATTTCTCTTGAATGCTTCTGCACCATTATGCAGTCAAAAAATGTTGATTGAGAGTCTAACTTATTTGGAGCTTTATTATTCTTTAAATTAATTCTAGAACACTGTCTTTAGCTTTCTCTCCTTCTTACTGCAGGAAGTGATGGTATGATAACAAGAAAGCTCTTTGACTTTCCCACTTAGCTTTTAATTAGCAATTAGTCACTCTCAAGTCTCTTTTTCCATAGCTTCAATTGAGTTTAATGATAGTAACCCAATTCCCTTGTACTTATTATTACTATATCCTTATATATCTCAAATGCCTGACATAGCATATATTAACAGATAATTCATTTGCTCCCATTGGTTGGTGTTGCATCTTAGTTCACTATCTGCAAGTATTTTAAGATATGAACTGCTACTTGTGCTCAATTTACTAACAGTGATGGTGTACTATTAAGTTATCTTGGACTTCACTTCAGCTATATATAACACATCATCATTATCATCATCATTATTATTTTAATTATAAGCAGATATATTCATTTGTTTATGGCTACAGAAGCATTGTTAAGGGGGGATAATTTATGTTTATATTTCAAATCTATAATTCTAATTCTGTGAGTTGAGTTGGCCCCAGCAATCTTTGCAAGTTTTGGAACAATAAAAGTTGGTTCTAACTACCCAGAAGTCAGAGCAACAGGTTTAAGCTAGTGATGTCTATTTATTTCAAATTTTTGATAATCCAACAAATGGTATTTTCACATTAGTATCAGAAAATTTTAAAATACTCCCTTGGACTACACATTTTCAATTTTTAGGGGCTTTGTCTTGTTTAGGTAGCAAAATTCAGAGGTCCAATTAGAGACAGTTGTGGAGGCAACCAATTACAAATCTTTCTTTTACTCTAGCAGCAAACAATTACTTTTCAACTCCTCCTCCATCACTGGAAGTTATAAATTAATTCCTGTAAATTAAAAAAGATAATATCCTTTCTAGAACTTTGCTTGTCAACTAAGATGTTAGCCATCCTGCTGTATTTATTTCTTCATGCCAGTCTGTAGCTCTGTAAATGTCAGAATGCTTTCTTATCCTGGTGGATTTTGATATTCTGTTGGGAGCAAGCAAATGAAAATTTTTATGGAAAAATTTCATTTAAGTCAGAGATCTTTCAACTTAAATCCATTTTCAGATGTTGTGGTCTGAAAGTGAGACTAGTTACACTGATCTGTAGGGTTGTGTGATTTTTCATCTGTTACTGTTGTTTTGTCAATAAGAGAAGACAAGACTGCATGATGTGGTAGTGTTTACTCTGTTGACTCTACCATACCCAATCTTAAAGCTTACCTTGGTAATAGGGATTTTCTATCTTAAAAAAAAAAAAATCCCCATTTCCACTTGTGCACTGTGGAGGGTTCATATCAAAACACTGAGTCTAGGAGGGAGGGAATGGAAAACTTCCAAACTCAACAGGAAAATGGCAGTCTTTATTGAAATTTGTAAGGGAAAGGGAAAATGCCTACTTACAGGGTCATCTTTCCTTTCTTAGAAAGCTTAAAAATAAATTCATAATGGAGATGAAATAGCAATGGACTTAACTAAGAGTTAAATAAAAGAGTCTCTGACCTTCATAAATTTAGGCATCATACCACTAATTACATCAGTGATAACTAATAATTAAGAAGAGATTTTCTTTTTTTAGTGAACTGTATTTTTTTTTTTTTGGTACTGCAGATTGAATTCAGGGGCACTCGACCTCTGAGCCACATCCCCAGCCCTATTTTGTGTTTTATGTAGAGACAGGGTCTCACTGAATTGGTTAGCGCCTCACCGTTGCTGAGGTTGGTTTTGAACTCGCGATTCTCCTGTCTCAGCCTCCCTAATTGCTGGGATTACAGGCTTGTGCCACCACTCCCGGCTTAGTGAACTGTATTTTGATTGTTGTATTTGAGGAGTGTGTGTGTGTGTGTGTGTCTGTCTGTCTGTCTTAGGAGGGCTGAGCGTTTGCTCTGCAGCAGTCAGGTCTGTCATGGGATCTCTTCTAGAACATGCTTGTATTGGGCCAATAAGCTGCTGAACCACTGGCACATCTGAATACCAATGATGACATCCTGCAGCAGGTCCTTGCCAAATTGAGAAACTCAGTTATTGCCACACTGTTGCCCACTTATTCTGTTTTCATTTCTATTTCAAAAGAACCTACTCTGGCAATTCGTGTAGTTCAGTTGAGAGGACTATTGATGGCATTTCTGGTGTTGGCCTAGAAAGTCATTACATTCAGATTCTCACTCTTCAGTGGGAGAAATCCAGTCAGCGCTCAGGTGTTAGTGAATAATGTGCTTGCCCCCAGCTCTCCAGACTTCTGGAAAGCCCATCTTTTTCCACAAACACTTATCATATTCGTTAGGATTTCATTTTGGTTCCACTATTCTAATAGACTTTGAACTCACTGCCAAAAAATGTAAAATTATGAAAATGACCCCTGCAGACTGTGAATGACTAAAGCTAAAAAATTTAAATTTAAGTTAAACTGTTCTCAAACTGTAAATAAAACCTGTTTTAATAAAGCATTTTTCTACAAAGTAGGTTTTGACTTAACAACTTGATAAACAATGGCCAGTTCCTGAGTTGAATCAGATTTCTTCTAAACTCTGCTCTTACTACCTTGGGGAACAGTTGGCCAGCATCCTACACAATTTTCACAAGGTTGATAAAATAACTGCTCCCCTGATCCCCTAGCATCCAGGTATTCAAGTGCATGCAACTTTGTAATATTTTCACAGCAGAGTCTTTCTCTCTCTGAGTGATGTTGCCATTTGCTGGAGTTCTCTGCAGTGTTGCTCTTTCACCCAATTGCAACCAATTTCACTGATCAGTAGCTCCAGTTTAGCTTCACCCTCATAAATTCAATCATTCATTTGGCAGGTGCAGAGTAGACAGATCTCAAGAAATGTGCAGGTTTTTTAAAAAGCCAGGAAAAAGACTCACTGATTTTTTTATTTGCTTTTGGATCTTGACATTTTATTTGGATATGGGGATGACTCAGTAGTTCTAGAATGTTCAGACATCAGCGATTCTTAAAATATTTTTAAAAATTTTATTCTTCTTTGATTTTTAAAATGACTTCAGTCTGTGGAAGTCATTAAAAAGCCATAGATATCAATAAGTGGTTACATGTGGCCACTCACTGGACCATAGCGTTGGACAAGGGAGGCACAGGAATATGTTGTGAGCTTTGTGTCTGTCTTGAGTATTACAGTAAACACATCCAACCGTGGTCCTATGGAGACTTGGATCACAATTGTATTGTGTGTGTGTGTGTGTGTGTACACAGCCAGAAAAATCCTCCTTCTGGTGTTTACTATCTGGATAGTCTTGAGCATGTTATTAAATCTTCTTGTGTCTCATCTTTAATTTTCAAAAACTGATAAGTTCTCATTATTTATAAAGATTAAACAAGTTAATACATGTAAAATAGTTTTAACAATCGTTGAATAAATAAAAGATGTTCTCAGTGTATGTTAACATTACAATTGTTATCCTCATTCTCATGTATCATCTATATTTTTTTTTCTGTATAACCAACAGATTGCTCTGTTTTTAAATACATATATGTGTATATATTTAGATATATACATATATACACACATATATTCTTAAACAGGTAAGATATTCATATGATAAAATGCACACAAAAATAAAATGTGTATAATGAGAAATAACTGTTCTTCCATCTCTGCCTCCTGTCTCTCCACCTCCCCACAGGAATAATCACTCCATTTCTTAGGTGTCTTCCAGGGATTTTTGTCTATAGAAATATATTTACTTAAAATATCTCATTTATAATTTTAAAATATATTTTGAATACAAATTGAATTTTATTACCTATAAAGAAAAACTAAATTTGTCTCATTTGTACTATGAGTAGCAAAACAATCCCAGTAACCATAACTTGAATAATGGTAGTCATTTTTGCTATGTAGCAGGACCTTTGTTAAATTCAAAATCTATAGCACCTGATTTAGCCTTCAACAATCCTCTGAGGTGGGTATTACTATCATCCCTACTTGACACATAAAGAAGCTAATCAAGAGAAGCTTGATTACCTTCTGATGGACACTTAGCTTATTGATAACAAGCTAGACTTTGAACCCTGTGCATTTAAGACTCTAAAACATTTTTAATAGGAGACAGAAATCTGTGTTGTTGTTGTTGTTCCTCCTCCTCTCTCCTCCTCCTCCTCCTCCTCCTTCTTTTTGAAATGTTTTGCGCAACTTCCTTTTGATTTCTCTTTCTTTTGACAGGGTTTAACCTAAAAAATAAAATGTCTCCAACTGGACTCCTCACTCCACTTCAGTTCCCCTACACCCTGTCTGTTGTGCAACCTTTCTTAAAGTCCACCTTTATCAAGCCTAGTGGGTACTTTTGTTTTTTTACTGATGACATTTAGTCCTATCTATTCTTGGGTCCTTGGTTGTAAGAATAATTTGAGTTCCTGGAAGTCAGAGTCTGTGGCTGTGATTCCTTGTCTTCAAGACTGAGGATACATTTCTTGGCACAAACTTGGAACTGAGGAAGTATTGGTTAAATGAACAGATGGACACAGGCAGTGGCTACCCATGTAGGGGATTCTGGATAGCAATTTATGAGATGTGGGTCCAGGATGATAACTGTAAATTCCCTGATGCTAGAGAATTCTAAAATATAAAATGAACAGTTTTGGCCCATGGAACTAATTAGCAACTTAGAGACCTAGATACAATTACTATATATAATTACTTCCAAAACACACTGGTGATATAAAGTTACCTGATATGTTAGGGTGCTATCTTCCCAAGTATGCTTCTGATCTAAAAATTGTCAGGTGTACTTTGATTTGTCTCTGAGTCACTTTGTCTTTAACCACTTGAAAACTGTCTGCTTGAGGAAACTGAGTCAAAACAGCTTTTTAGATTCATTCAAATTATTTCTTATTTGTTTTTGAGGAGTATTCAGAAACTGAAGGAAAGATAGCTGGTTAGAGTTGGAAGGAGTTTAAATGAGCTCAGAAGTAAATTAAGAAAACAAAATAAAATGATGGAATGGGAAAAAATGTGTTCAGTAGTTGGCTCCCCTTCTGCTAATCGCCAAGGAGCTTTATCATAGCCACTTTGTATTGGGAGAAGCCTCTTGGCGCTCATGCAGTCCTTTCTTTTTCTGAAAAAGGACCTGTCATGAGACAATTGCCTATGCATTGTGTCATATTAAAATGTAATTGACTAGTAGTGATAAGGGCATATACAAATTATAAATAAGAGGTTTAATTTTCCCTGCTGAAAATAAGGGAAAAGACTTGCCCACCCCCTTTTTCTTAGAGCCTTTACTTTAGAAACCTTGTAAACTCTTTCCTTCTCTCTTTGAATTGCACGTAACTTAAAACCTAAATAAGTCTCTTGACAGGAATGTCATTCTCCAGGACCTGGGTTGTATCATCTTCAAATGTAATCAATTAAGAAACACACTGCCCCTACCTCCCTGGTTTCTGTGTGAGGGTAGGAGCCTAACTTCAAAATGATCTTCTTTCATGGAGCTGTAAGAAGTTTATTTTTTCCTTTGGATAAATTCATGAATGCCTAAGGTGGTCAACACAGTTGCCAGGAGAACTTAGGGATGTGACACTGGTGTTCTCAAGTCCTCTATTTGAGGACTAGATACTGTCTACCTTGAGGACAAGTATATTGTGGGTTGTCTCTGCTTGACTATGTGAAAGGGGGAGAATTCTTTGTCTTTGTAATTGCTTCACAGACTATCTGTGATACACTTCTCATTACAGTTAAATGCTCATTAAGTAATATCTGATTTCTTTCTCTTCTACCTTTGTAGAAAGGTTATCTTGGTTGGAAGGAGATTTTGAATTTAACTGTGATTTCTCCAATGTGTTATGCTCTATGCTCTATTTTAACAGGTGCTAAACCTTTAAGATTAGAACTGTAAATTACTATAAAATTTCAAGCACCAGTGAACTGAGAAGGGAGGCTACTAGGAATCCTGGGAATAAGATACATGACACAGCAATATCAGAAGTTGTACCCAATAGCCAGTCTCTTTGGAGTGAGGAGCACTTTCTTGAGGGAAAACAAATCAAATGCACTTCACTATTCAACTTCTGCCTGGGGGACATCTACACTGTCACTCTAAAAGAGAGCAGCTGCACTTCGCCCATTGGAATTTCTCTTTCCTGCATAATCTGAAATTGCCATCCCTTAAATTTAAGTATTTCTGTTGTGTAACAAAAGACACACACTTTCCAGATAACACAGTTTTTGAGCACCTCAATTATCTCTTTTACTCTAGTCCCTTTCCAGCTTCCTTGTTCATCATTCCCGGGGTTTGGTGGCTCTTTAAATGCATACTATAGTTTTTCTAGCTAATGGTGATATAACACATTGGATTTATTGGTGTTTGAAAATGAAGACAATGTTTTTTTCATCTTTGTTCCCCCAAACTTTTGGGCCATGAATTGGCTCCTAACAGTTACTCTTTGAATATTTAAACAAGAAAATGCATGGAAAAATTCAGTGTATGAAGAGGTATAAACTGAGAAATACATACATGGTAAACATAGTTAATTATTTTCTTGAAAAAGCTTCATTGGAGGCAGTTTTTAAACAACTTTATTATTTCTCCCTGTTCCTTTTAAATCTATTCTGTTGGGATACTTTTTACCCTAGTTTATGTTATTTCTGGGACATAATTTGGTGAGATAAAGTTTTGAGTTGAAATTAACACCTCTACATACATATATACATATATATATATATATATATATATGCACATATACACATGCACACAAACTTTGAACTTGTTCTAATATTGAGGCTTCTTATCCTTGAGCTCAGGACTGGTGGAATATTCTTCTGAACTGGGAGTCATCAAATTTTTTCTCTTTTCTCATGATGCTTTTTGGGATCTTATTTGTATGGAAGTATGGGAATCTCCATGAACTTCATTTCCTCCAGTCTTGGACTGCCTTACTAAATGGAAACTCAGTTGTTTTAGTTGTTCAGGTAAAAAAATCTTTAGTGAATTTTCACGTTTGCCTTTCCTCCATATCCTCCTTTCAGTTCTTCAGCAAATCCTCCCCAGTATGCCCACATCATGCCTTTTCTTTCCATTTCCACCCTACGCCTACTCACCTTTATTCTAAATCGTTTGCAGTAGTTTCCTAAGTTCTCTCCGTCTACCTTCCCTCTTCCACCTCTTTAAGGCAATTTTCTAAGTAATATCCAAGGGGATCGTTTTAATATGACAAATTAAATCATTGTTATATCCTAAACAAAGGATTCCCATCCCTCTTAGTTTGACCATGAACGTGATATTGACATCAGCTGATAGGAGGAGAAAGGTACAATGTTTCTTATTACCAGGGTGCATATTTGCAGGTTACAAAGGTTAGCAGCAAATGGATAAGGAAGTTGTCGTTTCGCCTGGTGGCGACTAGATGGCACTGTGGGACCGCATAAATTTCCACCGTTGCGATTCCAGCGCGGCACTGCTGGTGCCCTTATTTTAAGCTGTATCCTTTCTTGGCGCACGCTGTGCTAAAATGGACAGAAGTCCCCGCTCGTTTTCTTATTTCCCTCTTCTTGCTCCCTCTTCTTTTGAAGGGGACAGATTGTGGATTAAAAATAATAATAAAATGAAAAGATTTGAAAGTGCTAGATTCTTTCATAGAAATCCACTGTTGTTTGAGAATGTAGAAAAAACAAGGACTCCCATCCGGGGGAACAGCTTTTTCCTTGTGAGGCTCAACTTTTGCAAATGCAGAAACCAGGAGTGTGGGAAGGTGGTACAGGGTGAGGAAGTGTCAGGTAGTGGTGACCCTGACTGGTATATTAACAGGAAGCACCAGAGATGCTGGTTGTGTCCTGGAGACTAGAGAAGGCTCCCGTTACAGGCCTTTCACTTTCAATTAGTGTCTCTTGTGATGGTAATAGGGTCCATTTTGAGTTTCCTCTGGTGGCTGCATTATTTGCAAAACCTCAAGAAAAATGAATGTATGGGGCCCCTTGTTTAAAAAGGAAAAAAAGGGGGCGGGAGTTCAATATGCAGTAGCAGAGCATTCAAATGTTGCTAAGAGGCAGGACCCTGTGTGATGCTCATGTGGAATCCATTAGGCCGAAAAGACCTGTCTCTTAGCCATTTTCAGCCCTGTCTCTATCCTACTTCTTAAGCCTTAGCGGGCACTGTTGTTCTGCCTTGGACCTTCAGAGGAGGTATGGTTTCTCCACAGCCTGTGAACACAGCTGCTAACTTCCTGGAGACCATGCACCCCATCTTTCTTTTTAATACTGTTAATTCAGAGTCTTCTTCAATATCTTTCAAAAAAGCCTCTTACAAACTAGGTGTTTCTGAAGCAGACTGATGCTGTGCTGTTCTGAACCAGGTTTCTAAGGAGAATCCTGGATTTGAGAAGCCATGGGAGAGGCCACAGTTGAACTCAGACTGTGAGACAGAGACAGGCTTTAGATCTGCCTGTAAGTGATGGTGATTTTGATATCCATTTGTGGGTATTTGTCTTTTTAGAATGGAAGGAAAAATATTAAATTTCAAAAATATTTTGTTTTGGCCTAAAATTTTCCAAATTATTTGTCTTCTTCTTTTGGATGAAATCTATTTAACCTTCTGCCATGAGTCAAATCAGTTGATTCACCCTTCCTTGATTCTAAATGTGTATGCACATTAAATGTATTTGGAAAATAATAACAACATTAGTTAAAATTGCTTTTATATTTTCTCCTCTTGTGAGGAGCCTAAAATCTTTTCACTCTTGATGATGACCTTTTCTCCCAGGTATTTATTAATTCCAACACAATATTTGCTTTGTCATTGAATCTCTCTAATCTTTGGTTTATAAATTTGAAGTGGGAAATTAATATATTCTAAGCCTACTCTTCAGAGTAATTGAGCATTTCAAGTGGGAAGATGTATGAGAGATGGTTTTGAAATCTTGAAAGAGCAGTAGAATAATAAGGGATAACTGTCATACATAAATTCACCCCTCCAATTGACCTCATCTTATCCTTTATTTGAGTTTTGTAGTGATAGCCCAGCAGGGGCTGAAGGATACTTACTATATCAGTTAAGAGTATAAATACTGGTCAATAAGTTTTATCTCACATGCTCATTTTGTAATTGGTAATGACTTAACAGAGCCCTGTTGTGAACTAACATTCTCCCATTGTGTATTCTCTATGCTTAACTTGTTCACCATTCTTAATCCTCCGTAGATCATTTTTATACTAGGATTGTAGCAATAATGCTTTATTAATAACATTTATTTTGTCTGCCATTCAATGGAACGGAATCTAGTAGTAATACTGACAAGTATTTGTTGAAATTTTTAGATCATAGTGACCTATTCAGAGGTGATAGAAATTGTTGTTTCTGTACCCTTGTTACTGCTCTAGTATCATATAAAGGTAAATAGTATCCAAAGTCCAGTCCTTTCAGTTCTAATGTAGCTCTTCCTGGCCCGTCTGATCTCCTTAGCAGCCCCATGCTTCCTCCTGGTGAGCAGACTGACAAATACCAGATGTTGGCTTATAGCTTCCTTCAATTTTCATTTCAAATGCATGGCCCAGATGCTTCCTTACGTGACCAACTGTAACATATTTTGTGTATTTTTAAAAGATGGGGTTCTAGGTAGAGACATGTTTTTGAGAGAAATAATTTTATAGAAATTTTGTCTTTCACTGGAGTGAAACATATTGCATTAAATAGTTAGAAATTTGGGAATTGATTCAAAATCAAACATTACAAGTCTCTTAATGCAAGATAAATGTTTGCCAACTTTAAATCACAAGATCATAGTATTAGAACTGTAACATCAAGACAAGCAATGGTCCATTTAATTCAGTCTGAAATTCTGCCTTCCAGGATGTGTTTAAGAAAGCCAGGGGAAAGCTCTCTTCAAGCAAATTGAAAGGGAAGTTAAATTATGCTGTGCATCTTTTTAGGCAAAACTTACAGATTTAGAATTTAATAAATTAATCAGAAAAAACAAGATGTGAGCTAACAGCACAGACAAGAGTGGGTAGGTGACTTTTCAGGGAGGACTGCTTGTTGTCTGAATGATGTGAACACTTTTTAACTTGACTGAGTTCAATTTGAAATGAAGCCTTCAGGGACCAGCTTGCATAGGGCAGAGCTTTACATCTCAGGTTTCTGGCGTTCACAGGTAAACTTTATTGTCCGTCAACCAAGTCTCGATGGTTTTTTCTTTTTCTTCTTTAATTGACATAAAAAAAATGTACATGTCGAGTAGCATCATGTGATGTTTCAGTTGATATATATATTGAATAATGTTCAAATATGAGTAAGCATACCTATATCCTAATTATTTAGCATTTCTTTGTAGTAAAAACATACAATATTCTTTCTTTTAGCTTTTTTGAAACATGAACATATAGTACATTATTGTTATCTATAGTGACCTTACTATGTGATAGAACATTACTGATTTCTCCTAATTGTAACTTAGTACCTATGATCAACCCCCACAAACCACCTTCCCCTCTAATTGCCCCAGCCTCCAGTTACCACTATTCTACTCAAAACTTCTAAGAGATCAGTGTTTTCATCTTTCATAAAATGTGGTGTTTGTCTTTCTGTTTCTGCATTAGTTCACTTAACATGCCTTACATTTCCTTCCCCCTTGTCATAAATGACAAAATGTTATATTTATGACTGAGTAAACTTCCATTGTGTATACATACCACATTTTCTTCATTTATTCATCAGTTGACATCCAGGGGAAATTAAGTCAGTAGGACAAACCAGACACATCAGCAATCTAAGACTTATGGTAGCACTATTCACAATAGTGACCCATGAAGGACAAGTAACATTATAATTTTTCCTGGTATTTATTAGTATGGCTATTACATATAGTCTGTTTTTGGAAAGGTGGAATGTTTCAGAGATGAGTCCTAGTGGGAGATATTTAAGTCATTGGAAGTGTATCCCTGAAGGGAATTGTGGACTCATGTCCCTTCCTGATTTGCTTTCTGCTTCATGGGTCAAGATATTAATGGTTTGCTCTGTCATATTCTCCTATCAAGATGTCCTCTCCTGTCAGAAGCCCAAAGCAATGCAGATACTCAGTCCTGGAATAGAAGCTCCAGAAATGTAAGCCCAAATAACCTTTTTAGCTTTATAAATTAATTGCCTCAGATATTTTGTTATAGTGATGGAGAACTGATTAGTATATATTCATTTTTGGTTTTATTTCCAATTTTTAATCTTTAAAGGTTTTATTTCTTTTATCCCCATTTTTATTGGTATTTTATAATTATGTATAATAGTGTGATTCATTTGCTACATATTCATACATTTCATGCCCACAATATAAAACTATAATTTGGTCAATATCACTCCACAATATCTCCTCATCTTGGATTTTCATACCATTTGAATACTAAGAATGTGTATCTCACACTTCCAAACAAGGTAGACTTGGGTTCCAGCTGTTCTCTCTGCCTCTCAGGAGGGCAGTCAGCTTCTATTGTACATGCTGGAGGAAATAGGCAGGGATTTTTGTTGATTTAATTTAGTTTTCTATTTCAGATGGAATAATTCCCTAGTTTTGGCTTCTGATTTTTACAGGAAGCACAGTTCACCATGGGTGGCCATGAAACCGATGAATCTAGTCTGAGTGCTGAAGAATGAATGCTCAAGTGGAATTCAAGAATCACCCCTTTTATATTTCAACTCATGTTTATTGTTGTGGTTTTTATTTTATTTTCTGCTATCCAAAGAGTTCTCTTTCTTGATTTTAAGCTTTACATAGGTTTGAACTATTTATTTTTACAATTTAATGCAATATTTATTAAATGTTTGGAACCAAGGAACTGGAGGTTACCTAAGCTTCTATTTTTACTGGATGCTTCTGAACTAGTTTCATGTGAATATAATGAAAAACTCAATGCTGTGTGGTTAACCAATCACTAAGCCTGAACCTCTGAAACTGTGAGCCCCTAAGTAAACCTTTCTTCCTCTACAGTTGTTCTGGTCAGTCTTTCAGTCACAGCAGTGTAAAAGCTGGCTAAAATCTCTCACATCTCCCTTCTGACTGTTATTCTTTGAGTTGTTTACTGGGTATAAAATCAGGAACTTCTTATGGAAAATATTAACTGAATGTGAATATTAAAATAGTGAACAAATTAACTCAGGCTTTAGGGAATGTCTTTATGAAAAATAAAGTGAGACCAATATTTGTTAAGTAAAAATAAAAACATTGAAAGTGTGTAAGCACATTTACATCAATTCATGTTCAGTTTTATAAGCTAAATAGAAAGCAGGTTTTTAATTTAGAAAAAAAATCTTGTCTGTACTTTAGTATTTCATGTGCTAGTATTTGGTCTTCTCTTTGTAGGTTTATAATAATTTACTTACAGAAAACCTGGGAAATAATAAAAAGGCAAGAATAACATTCTTAATTTATATTAATTGATGGGAATTTATTAATAGATATTTTTTCAACATGTTCTAAGTCGTAAGCTTTGGGGGATATAATAATCCTTACTCAAAGATCCTTACAACTTAACTGTGGTTATAAAATTAAGTGTCAATAAATATGCAGAATCACTGCAAACTCCTTGACTGGCCCTGACTGCAAGTGTGGAACTTAATGAAATGGAAGAGTCTCCTCGAATAGGAACCACACTAAGTAACTCAACACATCAGGCTCAAAGGTTTCTTTTTTACCTCCAGAAGGAAAGGAGACTTTTTCTTTGGGAGAGATGAATCTTCTCATGCCTTGACCAAGACCAGAGAGTAAATGATTCAAAAATCTTAAAGAATTTTGAAAAGAGATAGCTAAGGAGGAGGTGAGCAAGATGGGGAGATTGTGATAGCAGATTTCTGTTCACCTGTAGTTGCCCCAAATGAATCAAATCTGAGAATGAGAAATGAGAAAAATAAAGTATTTTAAAAATTTTTTAGCATATTTAAATAAAGTAAATTTAAAATTGTAGCATGTTTATTGACACTTAATTTTATAACCATAATTAGGCTGTAAGCCATCTTTGAATAAGAATTATTATATCCCCCAAAGCGTAGTACTTAGAATATGTTGAATAAATATCTATTAATAAATTATGATCAATTAATATAAATTAAGAATACCTTATTTTTCTTGCCTTAAAATTGTATATTTTAGGGGCTGGGGCTATAGCTCAGTGGCAGAGTGCTTGCCTAGCATGTGTGAGGCACTGGATTCGATCCCCGGCACCACATAAAACTGAATAAACAAAATAAAGGTATTCCATCTGTCTACAACTAAACAAAAAAAAATTAAAAAAAATTGTATATTTTAACTAACACTATGAGCAATCAGTGGTGCTATATGTTCCATGTCAATGTTGAAACGTATTGTTTTCCCTCAGATGGTGTATTGGACTTAGGATGATGCTTTAATATTTTAAAAGTTTTCTAACATTTTCATCTTTTCCTTTAAAATTTTCTTTACAATACTATTTTTTGACAGTGGACAATAAGCACTGGCCACAATTCAAAGAAAAATGGTTACAAATCTGAGATCTGAATTTATAATGACGATCTCTGTTTTATTTATATGACTTTTTGCAGGTAACTTAAATGTTATTTAACAAAGTTTTGATTGTCTGCCATATGCTAGACAGCATTGTTAAACATTAGGGACATGAGAGGGCTTGAGAGAGAATAGTGGATAAGACAGACACTGTTTCTAATTTCATGGAACATTTATTGAAGTTAGTGGAGAATGGGTAGAGGGAAAACACGTAAATGCAAAACTCAAACAACAATTTTCGGATATAAAGATAAAGAAGTAGGTGATGGGTCAAGATGATTGGTAGGGCATAAGTAAACTTCTTACTGTAAAAGGAACAGGGAAGTCCTCTTTGTGGAGGTGAATTTCAAGTCAAGCCTGAACAATTAAAAAGGACTAGGCATGAACTGGGAGAGCATCTCAGGCAGAAGATCAGCAGAAGTAAGAACCACTAAGAAAAAGTGAACTTGAAGAACAGAAAAAAAGACAGTGTATCTTTAGTACAGGGACCAAATAGGGCGTGATATGAGATAAAATCAAAGCTAACATAGACTGGAATATTTATAAACTGTAATTTGTAAATTGCAATAAAATATTTTTATTATTTAATTCAATGCAGACTATGAAAGCACTGGAGAGGGAGAGGGTGAGTAGAAGAACAAAAGGAGATAGATAGATAGATAGATAGATAGATAGATAGATAGATAGATAGATAGAAAGAATGATTTTCTGGCTGTGAGTCAAGAAGTGAATTGTAGATAGCAAGAGTGGAAACAAGAAGAGGAGCTAGAAGATGCTTAAGTGTTCCAGGGGAAGGCTGTTCTCATGTTTGGTGGAAAGATTGAAGTATGGAGATGCTCAGTGACTTTCCAGGGAGTAGAATGAAATCACTTGTCTCTTTCCTCTATCCTCAAACTTGAACTAGGTAGGACCCAGAGTCCTTGAGCTTCTAGGCCTTGGTAGAGGAAGATTTGGTTCAGCTCCTGGCATTGTCAACTAGAAGCTGAGCAAAGCTGAGCAAACCTGACCGAGTCATTTGGAGCTGAGTTTTTGTCGACTTAATGTCTACTCAGTACGGTTCTAAGTAGATGTGAAATACGATTCTAAGGAGAAATGGTACAATATGGTTGTGAAAGAAATGTGCTTCTGTCAGTAATACAAATAGAAGGTTTATTATTTTAATAGAACTCTTAAAAATTAGTTTGTCTTTCTTCCTGAGTTTTAAAAATTATATGTATAAGTATGGGATTTAAATTGATCAGGAGTGTACTGACCATTGTCAATATCTTGAGGCTAATGAAGGGTCAGTTGTCAAGAACACAATCTTCTTCCCTGCTGTCTCAGAAATTCACATACTTCAGGAAAGAAGAGATTTACTTAGAAGAATATACAGACCAAAATGCAAGTTATAAGAAGTTATGCTGCTCATTTGATGAGTAACAGATGAGAGGAAAGTAACATTATAGTCTGTTTTGTCATTTATTAATATGTCATGGATTCCACAGGAAGGTGACAGCCTACTATATGATGTACAGAGCTTATTTTCACTTAAAGCAAATGTCCAAACTCACAAGGATTGCATTCACTAGAGGTCACAGGAGCCACACAATTTCATGGTGCTAGTGGTCTGTAAAAAGACATTCGTCATTTGATTTCATGTTGCTTAAAATTCTCTGCATTTGGATGGTTTTAGTTTGCATCAAGAGTATATTCATGCCGTGTTGGCGTAGCACACTGATGATGAACTGGATTGGAAGGAAAAGGTTTGTTTTCTCTCCAGTTGGCCCTGAGCCATTTTGATGCTTAAAGAAATATTGATCCTGGAGCTTCTGAATGCAGTTTGAGAGTGAACACGGAGAGCAAGTATTAACTTTTTTGACAATTTAGATTGTTCTGGAAAAAGTCTAAACTGTCTGAAGTTCAACACGTTTTTAAAAATTGTTGAATTTAGGCTTGGAGATAGAAAGGAATATTGCACAATTGTTTTGCTTGCACAGAGGAAAATCCGTTACTGCCTAGCTGTTCAAATTTACTTAAATTCATACTTCTCTTTAAACCTTAGTATTCTCACCTTAAAAATGTATGAAAATAACACACCTTCTCTGGGTTGCTGTGATAAATGTGATAATATATATTCTTAAAAAGTGAATGACCCATAGTAGGCATTGTATTGATGTGCAGGGATGCCCTGCTCCCACTTGCTCCCCATTGAATTGAGACCTAGAAGGAAATTACTGCAGCTGTTTGGACATACAGATTAAAAGTGGCGACAGACAAAAGTCCAGTCTTCCAAGCAGGCAGGTAACAGGAGGCCCACTGGCCTCTGATTGGTCAGCATGGACTTCTCAGAGGCTGCTCAAGCTGAGACTGAGAGGAGTATAGGAGTTGCTATATGGACAGTGGTGGCTCCAGAGGGGATGATTGTCTTTTAGGAATTTTCTCTGAATTATGTTATGTTTACCAATTGAGTATATACCAGCTTATAATTGTGGAAATTAATAGTACTTTCTTCTTTTCATGAATATCCCAGCATATCCAGACTGATAAATGATTAAGGTTGTTAAAGTCTGTAAGTCCTTCATTGGCCTCCTGATTGAAGAATTCAAAGCTGGCCTTTGTGCAGTAGTTTGCTCTTTGTTTCCACAGCACCACTCTCTTTTTTATCCTCATACCTTACTGACTACTCTTTCTCATTAACCCTTGATTAACCTTAAGGTTTTGGAAGCTACCACGGTTTGATCCCAGGCAACTTCATTTCTCTATGTATACTCTTTTCTAAGTCATCTTATACATCCTGTACATATCAAAATTATAAGAACCAAAGAATTTGTGATTCCATCCCAAACATCCCGTCATTCATCTCTATCGCAGGCTACCTGTTCCTTCCTATATTGTCCTTTAAAATATCTTGTTGATTAAGCTTCAAAAAATGTTAACTTTTATTCTTACTATACGGTCTAAGTTCAATTACCATCCTTTATTTCCTGTCTGCAGAAAAGGCTTCGAACTGGTCTTTGTACCTTTGCCCCCTTATAGTCCATTTGCTACATCAGCCAAGCTCATCCTTTAAAATTATAAGTCAGGTGATATTTTTCTCCTACTTAAAGACTTTCATTCTCTTAGCATAAAAATCCAATCTCCCATAGGATAGAGTGGTACATGCTTGTAATCCCAGCTACTTTAGAGGCTGACGCAGGAGAATCAAGGTGGATACAGGAGAATCAAGGCTGACCTTGCAGACCCTGTCTCCAGATATAATATAAAAAGGATTGGGGATGTAGAACACTCCAGATTTCAATCCCCAGTAACACACACACACACACACACACACACACACACACTCGCGCGCGCACACACATTCTTCACCCAGGATTATTAGCTGGTGCAGGACTGTCCCCGCCTATCTCCTGGATTTGGATCAGTTGTACTACCTCCCTCCATCCTACTCACCATGCTCCATGAGCTTCATGTTCTCACACATGTCAAATTTGTTCCCATCTTAGTAACCTTGCTTGCTGTCCTCTCTGCCGAGAATGCTTATGTCCCTGCATTTGGAGAAGTGTTTTGACCTCCCAAGTCAAGTTTCACCTTAAATGTTATGTCAGAGAGGCTATCTCTGACCCTCCCGTCTACAGGAGACTTCAGTGCCTTTTGTCACCATTATCACTCTTTGAAATTATCATAACTGTTACTCTTTATAATCCAGTGAGCCCTCCCTACCATTAGAGTGTGAAAGTCAGCCTCTTACTAGGAGGATGATTCGGTCCACAGTAATCTGTGGTACAGATAGAGGTTTACAATTCTTGCAAAACTTTTGGGGCTGGAAATATTTCAGAATTTCACTGTGTTGATTTCAATTTAGTATTATAGACAGTGTCATGATACTTCTACATCACTTTATATGGTGTTGCCATGCAGGGTTAGAACAATACCCCACAAACATTAATATTTCTTCACTGAAATCTTAAATTTTCACATTAAGTGAGATAAATAAAGACACCATGTCACTAAGGTCACATTTTGCTGTCAAGTGCAAAGTTTGGAAACAATCTTGGGTTTTCCAGCTTTGGAGTTGTGGATAAGGAATTGATTGTGGGTCCATACAAAGTTTCATTAATGGTAGTAAAGGCTCCTTCTATTTTCATGGGATCTTTTTATCCCCCTGACTTCTGGAGACTGTCTAAATGCCTACCCTCTATTGGACACAATCAATATCAAAGAGGTTACTTCATTACTGGGTTTCCTACAAGCCCGAGTGAATTAGAAAGTCTCTTTTCCACACACAGCTTTCCTAAGCCAGCTAACATTTCTGGCATTCCAAGTCCGACTTCTGGATACAGGAATGCTAAAATAGAGGGTGGTGCTGGAGAAGAGAAAGGCCAGTGTGTGTGGATACATTTCTGCTTAGTTGCATGCTTTCTTTTATATGCTTTCCTTTTGTTAAGGCTCAATTTCACTTAAGAGCTGAGTTGAATCTCATTCAACAGAATATGACTATGAGAAAAAAATAATGGCACAATAGTAGAAAATAAAAGGCTGAGAGTCAGTTTATTTAACAGTGTTTGTTTATATGCTTCTTTAGTACAGACCATTTAGAATTTATAACCAATCACACATCCAGTTTTTATTTCCTGCTGCTTTTTTAAAAAAATGGCTAAATCTTATTTAACATTCTAATCAAATCTCAGAAGATGAATTTTTTTCTTTGTGTTAAATTTTATAGAGCAATTGACATAATACAGTGTCAAGATAATCATTGCTCACCACCAAATATGTAAGGTTGGAAAATAGAATAATCTGTTATGTTATTTGCATGGTAAACATTTCAGTGTTAAACTACTTTTTTTTTCATATCAACATGTAGATTGCGAAGAGATTGAGTGTGAATAGAGTTATTGCACTTTGGGTATCTTTTAGCTTCTCTACATTTAAAAATGGAACCATTTCATTTCTATACTGTAGCTCCCCATTAAATGACATGTGCCTTTAACATTTATTTTTAAATGACAAGAATTCATTTCTGGTTGTTAAAATCAGGTACTATGCAAGCAAAATGAATTGCCTAGAGGAATATGACTTATCTGCTAATTTGTCATAAGTCAACTGCTTTAGTGAGGTGCAGTCTCCAAGATACATTAATGTCTGATTCTTATACAATTGAGAAATTAACTCTGAAATTGCTAAAACCAATTACGTTAGGTCCAAATACTCAGTGGATTATGCTACTGTTGAGAAAGAAAATTTGATCTTGTATGGAGAATCTAAGTGTACTGTGACACCAGCAGATAAGGCAGGGGAATTCAGTATATCATTTCTCACTGACACAGACAGAGCCTTCTAGAACAGCTTCTTTTCACCACTGGTAAACATTTGGCAGGCCATTGTCATAATGATAGACTTCTTTTTTTTTTCTTTTCTTTTCTATCTCTTTCCCTTTTTAATGTTCCCTCTCCTGCCTACTCTGTAAAAGAACCTCTGTGAAAAGCAAATTTTCTACATAAAATTTTTCCTATCATGAATGTTTCGTAAGGGTGATCAAGCACAATAATTTGCAGTTAATATCAAGTATTAAGATTTATCCATTTAAGTAGGCGAATTCTTGCTGTATGTCCCTTTCCAAATGAGTAAATTATCAATTTAAATTTGTATTTGAAGAAAAATTATGCTTCAATACTAATTGGTAAAAAAATAATAAAAATGATTATTATAAAATATTAATTTAGCCTGATATACTCACGTGCATGTAATGAACATAGGGAATAACTTGTTATTTGATTCTGAAATCAATGAGCCACATATTGTACACTATCAGCTATCTGACTATAAAATCACATATAAAATAACATTAAAACAGTGTATTTATTTCATTACTTCTTGCTAGGAATACAGAATTAATTTTGTTAACTATCAGTAAAGAAGTAAAAAACTTGTACTTATATGTCAATGAATTCTCAGTTTTACTATAATTGTTCTATTATTGTTTTATAAATATTCATTTTCAAAAACTCCTTCTATTTAAATAGCAGCATATATGTTTGTCCAAAACAGGAGGTGAGTATGAGGATCTACTGAGAATCCAAAATAAATCTATTGAAACACAACACATTTCATTTTGAGTCTGTGCTTTCAGGGAATATGTTCCAAACCTGAAACTGCAAAACAAGCTCTTCCCAGAAGCACATTAGGAGAGGCCATTCACAACTACAGTTATGATTAGCTCTGTAGGACTCCAGAGGGGAGATGCTGTGCTGGGCATTGCAATTCCTCCCGGATCCTAACACAAATTTCTCCATATTTCTTCATAACAAAACTATTCCAGACTAAGTACTAGGATAAATGATTTGCAATTACCTGACAGTACTAAGAAAATTTGTTACATCTATCTGTTTTTCTGTGTTAAAGAAGGTACCATTACAAGCAATCCTCTGAAGATAAACTTGTCCTAGTGACTTTTGAAGATGTGAATGAAGGTATTTCTTTTACCCTTTCCCTTTCTACTTTTTACTGATACATTAGAAATTATTTTAAAAATTACTTTTTAAATTTAAACCAGTTATTGATTTATTCTGTACATAATGATTTTGTGAAGAAATTGGATAAAATGAATTTTCTCCTTCAAAAGCAAAATATTTTTCTTGATATAAATATTGAATGTAATTGGGTAGATAAGGAAATAATGCCCTGTGTTCCTTTTGTAGTAGTGGTTGTTGAAAACTGTGGTTTTTGTAATTTCAGGGAAATTTATAAAATTTAGATTACCCTGATAGAAATGCAAGATGTGGAGGGTGGGTCCAGATATCTATATATGAATAAAATCTGCACTGGTGATTCATACAGGTGATTCTTGGAAGTCTACTAGTGGAACATCATGCCTATAGTTACTTTAAAATGAAGTTATTGTGCATTTGCTAATGTCTCTCTTTTTTTCTTTGCTAGTTTTAATATATTTTGTTGTTTTCATTAAAGATGATTATCTCACCATTGTTTTGTGTCAGAGTCAAGACTTTTAAGGCTCTTGATCATTCAGCTTAGAACCTAAGAGTTATTATATTTACCTAAATTATGTGAAAAATTTTTCTTAGTTAAAATAAAACAAGCTAAATCTTCTTAAAGCCAAGATTAAAAACTTTATTAAGGGAAATTAAATAAAAATTAAATCTAATATTTGGAATAAAGAGGCAACCTGTCAGTTATATACATGGTATACATGTAACATTAAGGTACTGAGGCAAAATGATTTCTTATTAACTGTTAAGTAAGATAACATCTAATCTTTTCAGAGAGGCAGAAACCAAAGGAGTTTAAGCTTGTACCTTGTCATTGAAAAGTCAGGCCCCTAACAGAGCCCTTAATTAACATGTGGAATATTGTAGTTCTGAAAAATCTCTATCAAATGATTTCTTTTTTTGCCAGTTCCCTCATATGAGGGAAGGAGAATATTGAAACAACTTGTGGCTAAAACTTAAGTTGCATTGGTTTTCCATAATGAATTTGTATTTTCTTTGTTCATGGTTTCACTGCTGACCAAATTGTGTCCTGAGGAATAGATAAAAGAGGAGCAAACATTTTCAGGATGGTGAAAGACATTTTACATATCCTTGGCAATTTGGATAGCAATATAATTTATAGGCATTTCTTCGGGTTTTGGTTCATGAACTGCCACAAAGATGAGGGCCTTGTTATAGTTTAGATCTGAGGTGTCCCCTAAAAGCTTATATATGAGGCAATGCAAGAAAGGTAATATGTAAAATGATTGGGTATGAGAACCTAAACCTAATTGGAACATTAATATGCTGATAGATAACTGGGTGGTAACTGTAGGCATATAGGCTGTGGCTGAAATAGGTGGATCATTGGGGGTATGCCTTTGGGATATATATTTTGTTGGTGGTAAAGAGTCTTTGCTTTCTGATACAATGTCCTGGGCTGCTTTCCTCTGCTATGCCCTTCAGCCATGATGTTCTGCCTCACTTCAAGGCCCGGAGCAATGGAATTGACTGTCTATGAACTGAGACCTCTGAAACTGTGAATCCTAAATAAAATTTTACTTTATGTAGTTCTTGTCAGGCCTTTTGGTCACAGTGGTGAAAAAAGTGACTAAAATAGCGATTAGAAGTACTGCCTTCAAATGTCAGTGACATTTTGTGTATGAAAACACATTGTGGCAATATGACTAAATCTCTCTTATTTTAGATCCTTCTTTTTGGGGTTCTCTGGTATCTGTGTACACATGATGGAAACGCAAGGAAGGACTTCTCTATCAATCTGAATTCTGTCAACCATGGTCAATTCTGAGCTCAAATTGTATCTGAGAGGAACTTTGATAGCATCTCTAGGAAAACTTGATGACTGATTTTTTTTAACTAAAATTTTTAGAAAATAAATTTTTAGTTCATTTTTAAAGAATGAAACATACCATTTTCACCTAGTGCTTGCAAAGTCTAATAAATGCTGTAAATACAAACTAGAGAAGAAATCCTGGCTAAATAGAAGGAGCCAGTCTTAATCCCTTCCTCCGCTTCTGGAAGAATGAGACAAGAAGGTGTTCTGAGTAGAAAAATAGCAAAGTTTGTAGATGAATGAGAAAGACATTTCTTTTCTTTGAGGATTAAAGGGAGAAGAGTTTCGAAGAAAGGATTCTTTGGTTAACATTTATGCTTTTATTTCCTGAGACTTTGCTATAGCTTAAAGTCATTTTACAATTAATTCCTACAATTTCACACAAATTAACTAACATGCTTTGTGGGCATACTTCTGACCATTTCTATATCATGGCACTAACAGCCTTTAATTTCTCCCCCTGCAAATCATTTTAGGGAAATAAGATTGTTTTAGTCAGCTTTTTTGCTGCTGCAAGATCTGACAAGAATAGTGTAGAGGAGGAAAAGTTTATTTGGGGCTCAAAGTTTCACAAGTCTCAGTCCATAGAGGCCGACACCACTCCTCATGGCCTGAGGTCAGGCTAAACATCATGGCGGAGGAGTATGGCAGAGGAAAGCTGCTCAGAATATCACACCAGGAAGCAGAGAAACTCCTTTCACCACCAACAAAATATATGCCCCAAAGGCATGTCCACCAATGACCTACTTCCTCAGTTCCGTCCTTCCCTAGGGACTTACTGTTACATCCCAATTAATCCCTATCAGCTGGTTAATGCACTGATCAGGGTAAGGCTCTCACAATCCAATCATTTCACTTTTAAGTTGTCTTGCTTTTTCTCACACAGGAGCTTTTGGGGACACCTCATATCTAAATAATAATAAAGATGATTCTTATTAAAGAAATAAAATCATCAAATATTTATTTCTTTTCCTCACTTCAGGTCAATTTGAAAGCCATTAATTTGAAGTAAATGCTCCTTTAAAATGTCCTCTTTTTAACTGGTCTTATGAACATTAATCCTTTTGTGCTTTGCTGAATTGACATAGAGGAAGCAAGCATGCTTCTTTGGATTCTCCATTTGGGGCATGATTTACTCAGTTACATATAGTCCTGGAATTGAAGCTAGTTCTGTCTATCCCTAGAATGCTTTCAAGAACTACATTACTGCTTGCTCCATCGTCTTTCTGGTTCCTAAAAGCAATTAATCATGAGGGGTGGTAGAGTGAATTTCAGTAGAAAGTAGTAACTATAATGCATTTGGGAGTGCTGGTGAGCAGATTCTTACTAGATTTTGAAAAGAGATGAAATCCACTGGTCATAGAGGTAGGAAAGAGGACAGATGACTTTATTAAGGTAGGGAGGGTTACCATCCTTTTCATAAGAAGGATATTGGGGACCATTCTGAACTGAAATTATGCCTATTGTTCAAGCAAATATCAATTCAACTTCAATAGCCAACCACACAAACTGTGTGAAGTTTTCCATTTCATTTTTTCTTTGGAATATCAATTAGTAGTCTGCTTCTTAGGTGTTTGGACTACATGACCTTCAAGTTCCCAACCAAAGGAGACAATCTAAATTTGCAACAAAATTGGTTCAGTTAATTATTTCCAGACTCAGAACATCCCTCCAACCTTTCCATGCAAGGCGGATTGAATGAACTGGGTATTTTAGTTATATTCTCATTTCTCCCCTCAACATATTTTGTACTACCTGTGGAAAAAACAGGAGGTTGATGTTGTAGACACAATCATGCAACATGTATACTAATTGAAAAGCATAAATTTTTAAAGAAAATAAGTCATCCATTTTGTACTTACTGAATATGTCCTACATACCAGGCATAGTGTAGACACAGAGATGGTATCTGTAGTCATCATCTATGACATCCATTCATGGATCTTACCTCATTTCCTTCAGCATACTGAGTACAACAGAGTGTGGTATTTGGTGTCAAAATAAATTCCCTTTGAATCTCAGCTCTTCTACATGGTAGCAGTGGGACTTTGGATAAGTCATTTAGCCTCATTAGGCCTCTGTAAAGTGAGAATATAATAAAATGTAGGTCATAGGGTTATTGTGAGCGTAATGAAACAATGCATAAAAAGTGCTCATCTCAGTTCCTGACATAGTCAACAAATGGGAGTGATTATTATTTTAGTAATCATCATGTTTCTGTTTTTAGTAATGAAAGTACACTGCCCACAGCCTCCTCTCTGAAGAGAAAGTAGAAATTGCATGGCAAAATATCACTTATTCTGATTAATGGGGAATGTGATTTTTTTTGGTTAGTAGGGTTTTTGCAACTGTAAATTGTTAATCTGAAGCCATAGTTGAATTAGGTAAGCCCCTAATCTAAAACGACTGATGTTATATTTAATTAATTAAGTAATTAACTCTAATTAAGTATATATGACAGCATAATGCATTTTGATTCATTGTACTCAAATGTAGTACAACTTCTCATTTCTCTGGTTGTACACAATGTAGTGTTGAACCATATGTGCAGTCATACATATATCTAAAATGATGTCCATCTCATTCCACCATTTTTCCTACCCCCATGCCCTCTGCTCCCTTTGTCCAAAGTTCCTCCATTCTTCCTGTGCCCCCTCCCCCTCATTATGGATCAGCATCCACTTATTAGAGAGAACATTTGGCCTTTGGTTTTTTTGGATTGGCTTCTTTGCTTAGGATGATATTCTCCAACTCCATCCATTTCCCTGCAAATGCCATAATTTTATTTTCTTTTAAGGCTGAGTAATATTCCATTGTGTATATATAGCATAGTTTCTTTATCCATTCATCTATTGAAGGGCATCTAGGTTGGTTCCACAGTTTAGCATTTGTGAATTGTGCTGCTATAAATATTGAAGTGGCTGAATTACTGTATTATGCTGTTTTTAAATCTTTATGATGTAGACTAAGGAGTGGAATAGCTAGGTCAAATGGTGGTTCCATTCCTTGTTTTCTAGGGAATCTCCATACTGCTTTCCAGATTGGTTGTACCAATTTGCAGTCCCACCAGCAATGTATGCCTTTTCCCCTACATCCTCCCCAATAGTTATTGTTGCTTGTATTCTTGATAACTGCTGAAAAATGACTGATGTCGTCATAAAAAATGGCCATTAGGAATAGTGACACTGTACAATAGTAATTTTTTATGCAGAGATAGAAAAGTAACAGATACTTTTTCTTTTCTTTATCAATTTATTTTCAACCTTTGAAAAGAAATCTGAGATCATTTAAATAAAAATTAGCTATTAATTAATAATGGGCACTATTTCATGCCAGGATATTGTATTAAGGAAATTCCATTGAGCATTGATGTAACCTTTTAACAATCTGATGTGTTTAGTATTAGCAGTCATCTCCATTTTATTTATATAAATACTGAGATTGGTCAAGTTAAAGTTGTTTATGGAAGGCTTTAAAGTTGACCCAGTATATGTTTAAAAACAAAGATAGAGAAGCCTTGTATTTTAAACGTGCTGTTGCCTATCCATCCACACTTGTATTTGAAGGCTGTGAGATCCTGTGGCACATGGAGAGAAAGAACTCTGGTCTGTCCAAATAGACTTTCCCTTCTACTTAATCTGGGTGGCTGAATGTTAGCAAGGAAGACTCTGGACACCTCTGGCCCTGATCTCAGCTCAGATCTGGGAAGGATATGGGTGAGGCTTCTGAAAGTTTTTCCTCTTTTTCACTTCCAGGTAAATAACATTTTGAGAGAAATAGAGGAAATTCATGTGTATGTGTTCATGAATCAAACTCTTCAAAACACTGCTGATAACATGTACTTTGAGGTGGTTGTCAGTCTGCTTGTTTTTCCTTGGCAAAATTTAATGTCTCCTATAAAAACATAACCTCTCCATTTTTATTTTATTAGGCAGTCCACAGTTTATTCAGTAAAATCATATTCTATTTGTCCATCCATTGATTTACTCATCAGATTTATTTATGTGCCAAGAATTTTCTGGACTTTTGGGTTAAAAGAGTGAGCAAGAGCAGCTCCTCATGCTCAGAGGGGCTTCTCTTGGAGTAAGCATTGCCATTGTCCACCAAGACCTGGGAATATATTCTACCTTCTTAGTGTTTTTAGTTGGTCTGGTGGTCACTATTATTTCTTTCAGGTCTTAACATATAAAACTACTGATTTTTTTGACTTGAGCCATGAGCCACATACTACCTGTTTTCCCTGGTAGACATCAGTACAACAGCCACAGAATATTTTTTTCATTGATCTCTCCAATATGGCCATAATACTGAAATTTCTGTAGTAAAGCCATTCTCTCTCTCTCTCTTACACACACACACACACACACACACACACACTTACACGCACACAATGAAGTCACAGAGCTTCTGTGAAGACAAGACAAGAACTGGAGTGCAGGGTCATCTCTGAAATTGGCCTCAGCTATGTAACTTATGAACACTGCAAACGTTAGAAATTTGTAATCATCAGAAGCCCACTAAGTCTTGATTTGTCAGCAGTACCTTCTAGGGATTCATGAGGCTCCCATAATGGAAGAGGTACATGT
This sequence comes from Geosciurus inauris, assembly GCA_004024805.1. Classification (NCBI taxonomy): domain Eukaryota; kingdom Metazoa; phylum Chordata; class Mammalia; order Rodentia; family Sciuridae; genus Geosciurus; species Geosciurus inauris. The sequence continues at coordinate 95,066 of PVHX01002986.1, read as the reverse complement.
TCTTACATGACAGCACCTTTCAGTAGTACTACTGGTCAAATGCTGAGGTGGGATTAGTTTGAAGATTTTAATGCTAAGAGATGCAAGGGGGTTTAGAGTTTGGGGTATTTTGGTTCCTTCCTAGTACATAAATGTTTTTCCTGATGCAGTGACTTTGAGGCCTGCTTAGAGCATGGTTTCAATGGAAGAGTCATTCATTTAGAGGCTGGTTAAGTTTTTGCATCTCATTCACTTATTTATTTATTTTTATACTATGTATCACATTAGTCACAAAAGCAATAAACAAATACCAAATGAATCAGTGCTTAGACAGACATTGGTTCATTTGTACAGGAAGGAGGGAGGAAAGGCAGGGAGGCAGAGGCAGATGCCTGCAATGCACAGTGATCACCACAAGACTCTCCTTAGCACATGGTGCTACACTAAGAGGCTACTGTTGTGACTGAGGCAGTCTTGAGTGGGACCTGAACTCAAGAGACAGTGTCAATGAAGAGATGGAAGAGAAGCCAAAATATTGAGATAGCAGAAATGACAGGATGTGGGTCCTATACAGAAAATGTTCCTGTTAGTAATCTAAAACTGAAGCAAGAGTGATTTATTGTGTCAAAGCTATGCGTAACCAAGTGTGATGGTGCATTTCTGTAATCCAAGTGACTTAGGAAGCTGAAGCAGTAGTATCATAAGTTCAAGGCTGGGTTTGGCAACTTATTGAGACACTCTCTTAAAATAAAAAATAGAAAGTGGGGAAATATGACTCAGTGGTAGATCACTTATATAGTATGTGCCTGGCCCTGGGTTCAATTCCCAGTACTGCCAAAACAAACAAACAAACAAACAAAAACTATGTGTTTTTTCTCATCAGGAAAAAATTTATTTTTTTCCTGGAATTTCTAAAAGTATGTTTCAAATTGAAATTAATTAGATCCACACTTTTGAAGTAGATAATCATCAATGTTTTAAGTAGGGCATCTTTACCTTTGGGGGCTATTGAAAGCTATTAAGCAGATAGCTTTCTAGACTACAACAGTTGATGTGACTTGAATTTTGCTTATAATGTTAAATATTTAGATGAAAAATTCACTTACCTAGATATTTTTATAGTGTGGAAAGATTAAAATCCTTTATTAAAATTAATTTGACTTTCTGATAAAACACAAAATGCAGTTGTCCTATTTTTTCTGGGTAACATGGTTGTCATGAAGTGTCAAGTATATAATAATCTCCATTATGGTAAGAGGTGGGAAAGCTCCTAGGTTAACATGTTTGCTTTATTAGACTGATAGCTAATAGACTATAGCTATAGACTGATAGCTCGTTGCTCATTCTATGGGGTTTCTTCATTTCTTTAACAATAAACTTCATTTGTTCTTCATTAAACTAATACTGTTAGTTATATCAACAATAGCACTAGGGAGAGCAATTCTGTATTTTACACAAGAATTCCCATGAAGTTGTTAATATCAAGTAAATAGATATTAGGTTTAATATCATCTTGATTCTAATAAAGGGAGATTGTACCATACTCTTGGAGAATACATCTGTGCCTACTTACTAAAAAAAGAAAAGAACTGACTTCCTCTCCTTGAAATCTTCCAGCAAGTTTATTTGTTACTCAAAATTGTGCACAGAAAAATTGCCTGTGAGTATAACAAGATGAACATGGAAGATAAGAAATAGAGTATTATTTTATTTTTTCCTTCTACTACCTCATAGGAGACAGAAGAGATAAATATGCTTAACACTGCATTTAGACAAGCTGGGACCAGTGTTGTGGTAAAATTCAATGCAAAAGAATCAGAGAGGTTTCTCAGGCTGGTGTTGAAGGGAGAACTAGAAGTAAGAGAATAAGACTATTTGCTTACTCTTCTGTAGCATGAGGGTTCTTTATCCTGATTCCTACTGCTATTTGTTGATTCAGGCATTATATAAAAGGAAATACACAAGTTCAGGAAGTGTAGCAGAGAAAATAGCATGAAAGAATGTTGGGGAAAATGCTGAGAAATAACTTTCAGAAAAGAAATGTGTATTGCATTAGCCCAAGACTGAGTTCCTTCCTTCCTTCCTTCTTTCCTTCCTTCCTTCCTTCCTTTTCTTTTTTTTTAAATCTCTTTCAGGGCTCAATCATTATACCACAGGCCCATGACTTAGTATTTAAAAGTCTGTAGCACCTCGTCTTTCCTCATGGATAAATTCTTTGCATTTCTAGTAGACAAGTCTTTTCTGAGATGATACTCAGAAATGTTTTAAAGATACAGAATAAATTGTGGTATTTGCTGTATCAAGTATAATACCTGCACGGAGCATCCTTTTGTTTTTCTTAGCTTATGGCCTTAGCCACCTTAGCTGAACCTCAGATCTGGTTTTGAGTAGATAAAAAGAATTACGACAGCTTGTTTTGTTTCTCTGATTTTAGTAAATTTTATTCTTCCTGCATTGCTTAATCAGGCTGTGCACAGATTAGGAAAAACAGTCAGAAAGCATCAAATGTTCAATTTTTTCCTAATTAAAAAAAGAAAAGAAAAAAGAATAAGAAGAATGGAAGGGCTATAGTTTTTCTATTAATCAAATGGGCGGCACTTAACAAGTTTGCTAATGTTATTGTTGGAAAATCTTCACATGTTTTTCTGGCGGGAAAATAAATTATTTGCAGAGGACACTTTAGGAATATTTAACAGAATGTAAAAAAACAATGTCCATATCATTGGGTATAGAGGTACCTTTTGTATATATTGTCAGTAAGTTCCGTTTTTTTCCCACACTTGTGCTTGAGAGTGTCGTTAGTATGTGTCCTTGTAATAGGATCATACATCCTCACTCACTGATGTGTTGTGCAGTGCCTCTCCCAGAGAGAGTGAACTTCTCACCCCCTTGACATCACTATTGGTTATATGGCTTGCTTTGGCCAGGAAAATGTGAATGGATGTGATATATGCTGTGATGGAGCAGAAGTTTAAAAGCCTAGATTGATGCCACCATTTCAGTTTCCCTCTGCCAGGAGAAGGAAAAAGAAGCTACCTCTACAGCCTGAGTCCTAGAATAAAAATGAAATAGAGTCCACTTGAAGTGAACTATCAGCTGGTATATATATGAGCAAGAAATATTGTCCTTTTAAGTCACAGAGATATTATTTATTTTTAACCACAGCATAACCAGGTCTGAGCTAATAGAAAATCAATATTTGCTTTTTCCATAAATACTCAGTATGAACTTAAATTCTGATTATTTTTTCTCTTTTCCAAACTTTACAAATATGTAAAGTTTTTAAAATATGTTTTTCTTATATTGTTTGCCAATTATATAAGTTAGTCCTCTTGCAAGATGCATCTTAGATAACTTCATGTCACGTCATATACATGTTTGTTATTGCAGTGAAAGTCATATATAAAAAATTAAACATTTTACACTGTGCATACAATTCAGTGGCATGTAGTACATTCAGAATGTTGAGAAACAATCACCTCTGTCTGTTTCCAAAACATTTTCATCACCCGCCAGTGGAAATCCCATCCCTATTAAGCAATCATTCCCTATATCATCTGCCTGCCCCTACTCCCTGTCTATGGTTTTACCATCTTTTTTATTTCCTATAAACCATACAGTATTTGACCTTTGTGTGGCTTCTGTCAGTTAGCATAATGTTTTGAGGCTTATAAAGTATTTTGTTCCTTTTTTTATTATATACCCCATTTTGTTTACTTGTTCATCCTTTCATGGGCATGTGTGTTGTTTTCCCCTTTTGGCTATTGCAAATAGTGACATTATGAACATTTTGTGTACAAGTATTTAAAGACTTGTTGTTGATTCCTTCGGAAAATACAACTGAGGAATGGGATTTCTAGGTCATATGGTAACTCTATGTTTGACTTTTTGAGAAACCAGTACTTTAGGCCAATACCACCACACTGCTGATACTTATAACTAGTTTTGAATGCAGGAAGTGTGAGTTCTCCAACTTTGTTCTTTATCCAGGTTGCTTTAGCTATTTGGGGTCTTTTGCAGTTTCCACAGTGATTTTTAAGGTCAGCTTTTCCATTTCTACAAATCAGTTGTTAGGATTTTTGATAGGAATTGCATTGAGTCTGTATGTAGCTTTGGAAAATACCGTCATCTTAACAATATCATGGTTTCCAATAGAAGAACACAAGTTGTAGTTTCATTTATTTAGATATCCTTCAATTTCGTTCAGTAATGATTTTTAGTTTTCAGTGTACAAGCATATATTTCCTTGGTTAAATATATTCCCAAATTTATATTTTTGATGCTATTACAAATTGGAATTGTGCTTGTAATATAAATTTTATATTGCTCATTACTAATATAGGGATATACAACTAATTTTGTGTTAATCACATACTCTACAATATTGCTAAATCTCTTTATAAATGTTGATAGCGCTTTTCTTCAGGATTTTCTACATATAGCATCATGTTATCTGTGAATAGAGATATTTCCCCTTTTCACTTTCCTATTTGGATTTATTTAATTTATTTTTCTTGCTTAATCACACCACCTAGAATTTCCAGCACAATATTAAGCAAAAAAATGGGGAAAGCAGGCACCCTTGCCTTGTTCCTGCTTTTAAGGATTAAACATCCAGTCTTTAGCCAGTGGGTAATAATGTTCGTGCAGTTTTTTCACAAATGCACTTTATCAGGTTGAGAAAGTTCCCTTCTATTCAGTTAGTTACTTTTTATCATGAAAGGGTACTGGGTTTTCACAAATGCTTTTTCTGTATCAGTTGAAATAATTATTTGGTATTTCCCCGTTTCTATTAATGTGATATATTAAACTGAATACTTTCATATGTTGAACCACTCTGTATCCCTGGGATAAATTGCATTAAGTCATGGTGTATAATCGTTAAAATGCTGCTGGATTTGGTTGAGTTCTATATGCTTCAGTGTATTAGAGAACACTGGTATCTTTTCTTCTGGTATATTTCTATGGGTTTCCTATCAACGTAAATAGATAGTTTCATAGAATGGGTTTATAGTGTTTCCTTCATCTCTAATTTTTGAAGGAGTCTGGGAAATACTGATTTTAGATTCTTTTTTCAATGTTTGATGGAATTCACCACTGAAACCTGGTCCTGGGCTTGTCTTTGTTGAGAGGTTTCAATTAAAGATATAATCACTTTATTTGTTTCTTGTCTCCAGTTCTGTTCTTTTTAAGAAATGACTACTTCTTGAGTAATGTTGGTAATTTGTGGCTATCCAGGGATTTTTCCACATTTTCTAAATTACCTAATTTGTTTGCATAAGATTCTTCATAATATCTTCATAAAATCCTTAAATTTTTCCTGTAAGATCAGTAGTAATATTTCATAGATTCAATTCTATAATTCATTTGGTAACTTGACTCTTTTTTGGGGGGGGTATACCAGGGATTAAACTCAGGAGCACTCAACCACTGAGCCACATCACCAGCCTATTTTGTGTTTATTTAGAGACAAAGTTTTATTTTTCTCCTTTTGGCTACCTGCTACATTTTTGTGCTGTTGGAAAAGATATACCATATGACTTTGATCATTTTAAACTTATTTGGACTTCCTTTGTGGCTTAATATATGGTTTATTCTGGAGAATGTTTCATGAGCACTTGTGAAAAACATATATTTTATTGCTTTTAAATGGAAGGTTCTGTATGTGTCTGCTAAGTCTAGTTAATTTATACTGTGTTTAAGTCTTCTATTTCTTTATTGATCTTTTATATTTGTTTTATCCATTATTGGAAGTAGGATTTTGAAATCTCCAACTATTTTTTTAAAACTTTGTATTTCTCTATTTGCATCTTTTAATTTTTTGCTTCATGTCTTTGGGAATTGTTTAGCTCTTTATAATTATACCTTCTTGATATATTGACCCTGTAACTAATGAGAAGAACTCTTTTTCTTTGTTATCAAAACTATTTTTTAGTACTGAGGATTGAACCCAGGGATTAGTGCATGCTAAGTAGTGCTCTACCACTGAACTATATCCCTAGCTCTAATTTTAAGACATTCTTGCTAATTTTCCCAGGTTGATCTTGAACTTGCAATCCTCGGATTTCAGCCTCCTAAGGTGGGAGTGGATACCATCTTGCTTGACTCTGGTATTAATTTCTGAATTAAATTTCTATTAACCAAGGTTTTATAGCCACCCAAGTTATTTTGGTTACTTTTTGCCTGAAATATGTTTTTACATCATTTTACTTTCAACCTATTTGGGTTTTTAATTCAAGTGGAGTTTTTTATAGGTAATATATAGTTGGATTACATTTTTAATCTGTTTAATACTATTTGTTTAATGACTTTTCTAAACATTTTTGTAAATACTGTATCATTTGTCATGTTTGGCTTCTGAGTTCTCTATTCCTTTAGTTTGTGGTAAGATATTGGCTTGACAAAGTGTCCCTTAAATGCCTGGAATCAGATGAAAACAAATTGAAGTAACACTCAGTGTAATAGTTTGGATCTTGAATGTCCCTCAATGGCCCATGAGTTGAATGCTTGACCTCTAGCCCATTCCGGCTGCTGGTGGGTGGAGCCTAGTGGAAGAAAGTTATGTCCCTGGAGGTGTGCCCTTGAAGAAGATCCTAGAACCCCAGTCCCTCCTCTCTTTCTTTCTCTTTTCTTCCTTGACACAAAGAATGGCCTCTTGTGTCCCATGCTCTGACCACGATGTGCTGCCACCAGCCCAAAGCATTGAGTCTAAATAACCATGGACTGAAACCTATGAACCATAAGCCTAAGTAATCCTTTCTTCTTATTTTTTTGGGGGTAGTGATACCGGGGATTGAACTCAGGGGCACTCAACCACTGAGCCACATCCCCAGCCCTATTTTGTATTTTATTTAGAGACAGGGTCTCACTGAATTGCTTAGCACTTCTCTTTTGCTGAGGCTGGCTTTGAAATTGCCATCCTCCCGCTCAGCCTTCCAAGCTGCTGGAATTACAGGTGTGCACCACACGGCCCAGCTAATCCTTTATTCCTTTATATTGATTAGTTCAGACATTTTTTCATAGCAATAGAAAACTTGCCTGTTGGTTCTTTGTTTGCTTACTCCTGTTTAGCAATCCTGTCTAAAACTTTGCCTTCACTTTCTACTTGCCTTGAGCCTAAAAAGATGAAGGAAACATGACCTAAAGAGATCAACGTGAGCTAAAAGCTTTGGGTCTCCTCAAGTCTGTTCTGAGTGTACACCCTGCCTTGGGTATGTATATGACATTCATAGATTCTTCATATTTAGGAGCTTTCACAGCCATTGTTACTCAAAGATTCTCTCCAGCTTTTCCTCACAGAGCTTAGAGTCAATCATATTTCCCAAATGTCACGTTTTAAGGCAGTTGGCAGTAGTGTATTTATTTCCCTTTCAGTGTTACAGAAATGTTACAGAAGAATGCCCTCAGCCAGTTTTCTACTTTGAGTAGGCTCTGGGTTAGGGAAAACAAAGGGAAGTGTCTTGCATCTTTCCTTAGGGAACCCCCAGCAGGTCAAAACAGACAAACACAATTCCAGTAGAACAAGGTTTGCTCTCCTCCCTCTGGAACCAGTGACCCACGCTGGTAGTGTGAACTTTTGTCTTAAAACCACCACAGATCTGTGAAGGGGGTAGGGCTTAGGCAAACTAAAAAAATCACTAAATTTTCTTTCAAGTTGAAGTCACTTTGCTCTTGATTCAACATTAACTTGGTTGCTATAAATTTCATTTTTCAGAGTTCATTCTGAGAATTTTTGCTTATATTTTTGGTATTTCTATGGAGGAACAGAGCAGTGGAATTCTATGCTCCTGTATTTTTGCTACTATTCCATGTCATATACATTTAAGCCATACTTTCTTTTGCTGGAAACATAGTGCTGCTGATTCAATATTCTTAAGCCAAAGTATTTCCAAACCATTTATTGAGGTGACTAGCATTTGAAAGCTACTAGTCTCTTATCAATTTGTGAAGCTGATAATAACATATTTTTATTTTTGATTAATGAATAAGAAATATACATTTCTTTCTTTCTTTTTTTTTTATGAAGGAAGTACCAGATACACAAAAGACTTTATTTACCGATTGACTTGCTTTACATTCTTCTAGGTTTCTAAATTAGAGGCTCACAAAGAAAACCAGTTTAAAACAAACACAAAAAGCAATAACACAACAATAAAAGTCAATACTCAGCTAAATCTTCCTTTTTGAGGAGAATCCCCTTTTAGAATAGATCAAGACCATGGTCAGACTTACATAAGCAAGAATAAAATAGTGATTACCAGGGGCTGGGCACAGAAAATAAAAAATAAACTGCTGAATATCTTAATCATGTTTATTACATTTTAAAACAAAATAGTTTAGTGCCAGTCTATATATTGCCCTTGGAGATAATTTTTATAAGGAATGCTTGTAGAAGGCAAGACAAGAAGGAATAAAAATAATGATTAAACTTTTTCTGGAAACAAGTCTTACTTTATCTGGAGATTCTAAGTAGAATACTGAACAGGGATTCATTTAGAACTTTTAATTATTTCTTTTTTTAAGGAACATGTTTTAAATATACTTAAAGCCTCATGAGTCTCCAACTTACAAGGTATATTCTGTGCTCTTTAATAAGGTAATGTAAAACTAATAAACTTGTTTTGCATGTATAAAAATGTAACTATCAAATTACTTTTGGATACTTTAAATGGGAGACTGTTCTGGCATATTATGTGATTTTATATGACCTGAATGAAGGAATGGGGTGACTGTGTGCAAACACTGTTCTGTGATACTGAGGGGCAGTTTGGGGGTTTAATTTCAGGGCAGTGGCTATCTGGGACAAATATTTTACACATGGGTATCCTGTTGGCTATAGTTATTTTTATCTGCCTAAACATTTATGATATATTCCAGGGCATGAAATCTGTGAGTTTTTTTCTGTGTTCTCAATAATATTTATTAGAACACACTTTATTGAATTATTGCACAGTTAACCTTGTTATATTTTTGGATGTACTTGCCCTTCCGCAGCTAACAGCCAATGTAATGAATCGATAGAAGGCATTAGCCAAGGTTAAAGAATTATTACTACTAGGTGGCACATTGGCCATTTTAATACCTGGCAAGGAGGAAGATTGCTATTTTTCAGAGGGACTATGAATATTTGATGTTATCTTCCCAGTTCCAGATTGGGCTATGGATATCAATGTAAGAAACCTCATTTCTTCAGGCTTTAGTTTCTTCCACAAATCACTATAATTCTATCAGTGAAATTCTTTGAACTCCATGGAAGGAAAGGTCTACAAAAGTCAAAGAATCAAGTCACCCTAGAATGGTAGTAAATTGATGAACATTCAGCAAATCAGACCATTTTTGAGGGAACAATATGGTGAAGAGTTTCAAAGACGTTTACTATCTTTCCTGACACCTTTTATGATAGATTTGTAGTAAAAACATTTGTATTAAAATGAATTTTAGGTGTAGGAATTTAGGGGAAAAAAAACACCTAAAGACAGCATCTTAGGGTAGAAGTCACTGAGTTGGGAGATCACTATGACTTTAGGAGACAGGACTTTTAGAGAGTTTTTTTTTGAAAAAAAGTGATACTGATAAAAGAGGAGAAATGGCACCATGTCAGAAAGGGGAACAAGGACAAATTTAGGACCCGACACACACAACTGGGAATGCCAACGTGTGCTGATGAGTGCAATTACATCATCCTGGAGGGAACTTTCATGTGAGGTGTTTTTGAAGTGTGGCCCTTTATGCTGAAATGATCCAGTGCTTATGAAAAAGACTTCTACAACTGCATAGATGGTATGTTGAAGACTCACAATGGGGTGACAAAATTAATATGCTTTGTGTTAGAATTTGTCTGTTTTCTTATTTATTTGTTTGATTTTCAGGGACTGTAGACACTACCACTGAGCTACAAATCCAGCCCATTATTTTTAATTTTTTTTTTTTGAGTCAGGCTTCAAAATAAAGTGTGGACAAGCCCTATGTTGCTAAAGCTGGCTTTAAATTTGTGACCCTCTTGACTTAGTCTTCCAAGGAATTGGTATTATAGGTATGGCTGAGCTTGGATTAGAATCAATATTTTATGACCAATATTGAACTTTTTCTTTGGTCGATAGATCAGTACAGGAAAATGGTCAATTGTCAATGGAAAATAACAGCTCTGCTTGGAAGAAATAAGAAAAATGGTTTATTCTGAGCCAGATATGGGTGACCATGCCCTGGGAACTCAAACTGAGGATGCTTAAAAAGACATGATCTTTTGTGAAGGAGATTACATAAGCTCTTGCAGTCCCCAATAGACCAGAAAGAGGCAGGAAAAGTTTTCATAAGATTCAAGTCTGCAGTCTCATTCCAAGTTTTAAGGTTGAGAGAGGCCAGCTGTCTGTCAAGTGAGGCATACATTTATCCAGTGATCACAAATATGCTAAGTCAGACACAGGCTGACCAATTCCTGTCAAAAGGGACTAAATATGGTCCAATGGCTTCCTCAACTTCTCTCTCTCTCCAAGCAGTCCCAGTGCTTCAGTCAGCAAAATTTAAATAACCTGGAAGCTTTCAAATGCAAAGACAGTCTGTATGAACTTCACACTATTAGAAAACTGGATAAAAGTTTCAATCATTTTGTACCAGTTTTTGTGTTGAACATATCTAGAAGAGGATGTTGCCTGTGGACCTGAAACTCCAGGTTTTTAGTCTTTGGATGCAGACTCTCCTTGGAGGTTCCAGGCCTTGAGTCTAGGACTGGTCGGCAACATTGTTGAGGCTTCCAGCTTCTTGGGCTGAGCTGCAACTGTTTCTACAGCCTTCAGATGGCCATTGTGGGACTGACCTTCTAGGCTCTGATCCTGTAGTCAAGCTGCAAACACCTTTTATAAATATAGACACATTCTATTGGTTCTGTTTTTCTAAAGAACCCTGATTAATAGGAGCAAGCAGAATATGTATGATAATCCAGTTAAAGTTGAGGAGTTTTCCATCCATTTCAGTCTTTAAATAACTGTGCTAGTTCATGATATACATGCAGAGTAAAATATGCGTGGAATTAAGAAACAGGGATTTTTGAGGTTAAGTTTACTATTACAACATAATTTGTCTTTTTCAGGTGTCTTACTGTCTGCAAAAGGCAATTCTTTTATTATTTCAAATATAATGGAAATTTCAAACCAGTAAGAACACAGATTGGTCAAAATATTGTATTTTAAATCAAATCTTATGCCCAGTATTATGGTTTATATGTGGTGTCCCCCAAAAAGCTCACATGTGAGACAATGTGAGAGGATTCAGAGGGGAAATAATTAGGTTGTGAGAGCCTTAAATCAATCAGTGAATTATTTCCTGATGGGATTAACTGAGTGGTAACTGAAGGGAGGCAGGGTGTGGCTTTGGGGTATATATTTGTATCTGATGAGTGGAGTCTCTCGCTCTCTGCTTTCTAGTCATCACGTGAGCTGCTTGCCTCTGCCACATACTCTTTCATGATATTCAGCTTCAACTCAAGCCCTGAGGAATGGAGCCTGCTGTCCATGTACTGGGACCTCTTAAACCGTGAGCCCCCAAATAAACTTTTCCTCCCATAAAGTTTTTGTGGTCAGATCTTTTAGTCACAGCAACAAAAAAGCTGACTAAAGCACCCAGCAAAACATCACCCACTTTTACCATGCCTGACAACAAAAGATGTATTTTTTAATGGTCGAACCTCTTTTGGTACCTCGAGGCATAGCTTGAGGTGTAGAGTGCTGTTATTGTGGGACCAGTAAGTACAGCTGGACCTGTGTCAGTAGTGAAGAGTCAATCATTTTAGGAGGGGTGGGAGTGGAAAGCGCTGAAACCTTGAATTGCTTCTCTCTGGTTGGAAATTATACCTGTGAGACCATATTTAAACCCAACTCCAATTCATTATTTGTGACACTGGAATTGGAAAAATAAACTACACATGATCTCCAAACAAAGATACTTGAAGCAAAAGATTTTCATACGATCTGCCTTCCTCTCCCTAGTTGTATAAATGTAATTTAGGTTCTGGAAAGGGGCACATACATCTTTCTGTATCTTGTTCAAAAGTCACAGGAAATAATCTTAATCTGGTTCTGAGAACAAAATCAGCTCCTTGCTGCAGATGACCCATTAAGAGAATATTCCCAAGGATTCCCCACTATAAGAGGAAGAGGTCCCTAACAATTAAGACTAATGAACAATGAAATGAACCAGGTGTCTCAAATACTCAAATGGTGATTGTGTGGAAAGTGTGTGGAACCCAGCAGGGGATTGGACTTGATGACCTCTAAATAGTAATCAAAAGCTGAGAATCTATGATTATTTTTGCCTAAATCTCTCTAGTCTCCATTATTTTCTCAGGCAGCTTTTTACACAATTATTAAGGACACAGATTTTTATGTAATGTACATAAATTAATGTTTATGAGAAATTCTGAAATGTTTTATGAATGTTACTTTTTTTTGGTACTGGAGATTGAACCCAGGGGCACTTAACTACCGAGCCACATCCTCAACTCTTTTTATTTTGAGATAGTGTCTTGCTAAATTGCTTAGGGTCTTGATAAGTTGCTGAGTGTAATGTTTAATTTGAATTGTCAATTTGGATTAAGAGATGCCAAACATTGAGGCTTCTGGGTGTCTCTAGGAATGATTGGCATGTGGATAGTGAACTGAAGTAGAGAAACTTCCTAAGTGTGGGCAGTGCTATCTGATAGGTTGGAGGCTTGGATGGAATAAAAGTTGGAAGAACAAGGAAGCAGCAGCAGATGCAAGTTCTATTCTTCTAGTACAGGTTCTTGATTGTTGCTGGGATCGCCTGAGACTCTCCTTTCGCTTCTTTACTCTTTCAAAGTAGATGCTGCCAGTGACTCTCCAGGGAGTTTCCAGAAGCCTTTGGTCTCAACCCGGGTAGCATTGTTAATCCCTCTTGTTCTGAGGCTTTAGCCTCTTGGACTGCGCAGCTGCTATGTATAGCTCTCTAGCCTATAGATGGTCATTGTGGTCTATCCAGCTTCTGGTTGTGTGAGTCACTCAAATCCCCCTGTAATAATCACCTCCAGCTGGATCTGTTCCTCTAGAGAATCCTGACTAATACATTGAGGCAGCTTTGAATTTGTAATCCTCCTATCCCAGTCTCCTGAGCTACTGGGACTATAAGCATACACCACCATGCCCAAGAAGACATTACTTTTTCATATAAGGCTGTTAAGTCTGAATTTTAAAGTCAGCAACCACATTTGCCTATATTGGTCTATGTAAAGATGGAGCAGAATTGAATGATTCAAGGAAGTGCCTGGTAGCTCTTGAAGAACAGTCCATTAAGTAGTGGAAATCAATACCAGTTCAAGGATCGCTGTCTTTTAAAATTTTAATGTCTCGGCTATCAGACCATGGATTTTAATATTCAGAGAAATATTTCCTCATGAATTGCCTTTCTCACCAAAAAGTGACTTCATAGCACTTCCCATTGCCCCACATCTCACCACTCCATCCTCTGCTAATCTGGAGGAGTTACAATATCCTCCTCCCTCTGACCATTTTGAGACTTGTTTTATGTCTTTAAAGAAAAACTAATCAACATGTATAATTAGTTTTCATTGCATTACTGAATGGTATTACCAAGGAAGTGAATTTCAAGTTACTGAATGTGGGCTTTCATCATTGTTATGACTTTTAAGGAATTTATTTTTAGGTTCAAATATAATTGGTTTATGAAACAATTTCTAACTGATGTTATGTCAAACATCTTGTGCTACACAACACTAAATTCCTTTCTCTGGACTTGTAAGTGATGTATTCAGGCAAAAACTTCTTTAACCAAGATGGTTTATATGAAAATTTTCTGTTGAATTTGGGAGTGGTTCCAAAGGTTTGAATATACTTGTTGGTTGAAATAGCATAATTCCTGAGAAGGATTTATAATATATTCTGATGGTGGGTATGTTTGCTACTGTGGATGAAAGAATAAAGAGAATGTTTCATCAAAATAGAAAAAACATGACAATGTAATGGTCAAAGATACAGATCATTCATTCTCTAAAAACAGTTTATTTCCTCGATGTAAATTTTAGGTAATTTCTTATCTCAGCCTTAGTTTCCTCATCAATACAATGGGGAAATTGTACCCAATACTGTTGTTGCACATATTAAATTAAGATATAATCATGTAAGAGATTATTTATTATATAACAAGTGGCTGATAAATATTAGTCTATTATAATGTGTTATTGTTACTGTTGCCTCTTGTTATAATGGCATTCTTGGTGTAGGCAAGGAAGTATGAATAGTTCGGCAGACTATGGTGGTAGAAATAACAGGAGATTATGCACAGGCAGCTTTTGTTTATAGCTCTTATCTTATTATTGGTAGCCAACAGTTGGTCAGCAGTCACTTTAAGTCACTTTAAGCCAAAGTTAAGATATAGCACTATTTTATATTTGTTTCTAGCCTAAAGAATTCTCAACTTTTTCCAAGTTAAAACTTGCTTTAATATTATGTAAGTCTGCATCATGACTGAGAAAGCATGTTAGTATAAATATTTTTATTAATTTTAAATGGTGTCTAGCCCGGTGACATACGTGTAATCACAGCAACTCAGGAGGCTGATGTAACAGGATGGCAAGCTCGAGGCCAGCCTAGGCAACTTAGTGAAACCTTGTCCCCAAATTCTAAAAATTACAAAACAGGACTTGGGCAGTAGCTCAGCAGTAAAGTGCCCCTGGTTTCAATTCCCAGTACTTCCAAAAAAATTATTTTTTAAACATTGAAGCATCCAAAATATGGAAATCAAGTGATTCAGACTTTCTCTACCACTTCTACAGGCTTTCACTGAGAGCCAACTGTTTTAGGGCTGGAGGAGGCAGAATGGGATAAGGCACAGACTCTGCCTCAAAGGTGTCTGAATTGGGATGTATAAGTGATTCTTTAGCCATTTTTCTGTGATCCTATCTTTTACTTTAAAAGGACAACATCCCACAAGGTCACATATGAAGGCTGCACAGCTATATGATTTTGGAGCATCAGTATTGTACCATTCACATCTTTTCATGGTCAGAGCAGTTTGGATGATTGTGAAAGGCAACCAGGTAAAATCAGTTTGACAGAAATGTCATACCAATTGATCACACCAATTTGGAAAAGAAAATGGTGGCATTATCCAAGTTACTTGGAAAAAGAGGAGCCTTTTAGTACTAAAACAGAATTTATTGGACATATGCAAGAGCAGTACTTCAAAAACTGGTGTGTGGGGGGATGGTAGGTATGTCTGATCTTTAGAATGGAAAAATCCATGTAACAGACAATGGAAATTATCCTGGATAAACCTGAATACTAATTCATGCTGCTGTCTGAATCATTTCTTACACAGGGTAAAACTGTGTGAGAATATTAAGCACTGTAGACTTGGAATTTGTAGAAATGGTCATAAGGCCCACTTTTTAGTTGAGAATTATAGATAAATTTTCTCTCAGTATAGAGCATTATTCATAACATTTATTCTCTTGAAAGTGTCAGAGAAAAGTTCCCTGAAGGAGAAAAGGACTTAGTGTGTAAAGAAAATGGAACTTCCATTAATTTTGTCTTATAGTTTGTCCAGGGGGCAGCTGTGATTCACACTCATAAAGTGAGAGGTGACAAGGAACAGAAGGAGAAGAACCATGTCAGTGACACCAAACAAGGTGGCAAAGGAAATTATAGAGAGTGAATTCCCCAACTCTTTCAGGCAAGAGATTTCCTTTTGGTTTTTGTTTTAGTATCTTTAATCACGGGGTCTTTGATGACCAGACACATCTGCTAATTCTGATCCATTTTCTATCAGCCAGTCTCCCAAGTCAAGGAGAGAAAGGTGGAAAGAAAGTATAAATGAGTCTGGAGAAGAATAATGGGTTGGATCTTCAGCCTGAAGTTAGCTCATGGAAAACTCTTAGAGCATGATGAGAGGAGGTCATATAAAGCATTCAAAGAAAAGTTAGGCAACAAAGATTTGTGTGTGAGGCCTTGATCTTTATTTCAAATGTCCATAGTAAGGTCATATATGATGAAAAATATCTGGAAGAGAAAGTTGGATTCAATTATGGGACATCCTGTGCTCTTACACATATGCATACACATGAATTTGAAGAATGTACATAGACATTAACAGAATATACAGATGCATAAAAATAAACATTACATATATTTATAAAATATATAAATGCATAACCATAAATATAAACACATTAAATATGCTATAAATACATTAAATATGCTTATGTATTAATATAAATAAAATTTACAGGATATATTTATACAATGCACATTTAAATAAATTTTAGAAAAGTAAAAATTTCATGTAGCATTCTACTTTAAAAAGCAGCATATGTTAAATCCTTTGATAAGCATTCTTTTGCAACAAATATTCACTTGCTAATTTATTTTCTCTTTGCCATTGTATGTGTTATAGTTTCTTCTCGGGCGAAATAGCCTGCATACTTGTTTTTTTGTCACTAGCAGCTGGGCAGCTTGCTGATCAGTAGCTACAGGCACTGGTGTGCACCAAAGAATGGTCTCCCCTCTAGTAGATTATCAGGCATCTCTCCCTCTTCCCAAACTAAACTTTACCACCCAGTAAGGGAGTTAAAGAGGACAAAAGAATGCATAAATACACTATTTTTTGCCACTATTTTTAAAATTCTTTTGCTGTTTAGAATAAAATTAAATCACAGATTTCCTCACAAATGTGTAATAATGTTTATTCCTTTGTAAATTCAGAAATTTAGAAAGTTACTAAAAATTAAATTTGAATTAAATTTTCAATAAAATTTAATTCACATTGGATGTGTTTATTAAAATTTCAAGGGCATAATTTTTCTCTTTGCTGATAAATTCATGGTTTTGAATTTCAAATTCAAAATTTCAGTGAATTTTCCTTTAGGAAGAAGAATATGGCAAATGTTTGGTGTCAGGTATAATAAAATTAATACTAAGGAGTCTCAGTATTATCTTCTACCCCATTTCCTCTCTATATATTGACTGTTTACGTCTAATCATTGTGATAAAACCATAGTAAGTTGATCAAATACAAGATCAGTTCAAAGCCTGTGCTCTTTCTATTCTCCATCAGAGCAGATTCGAGTTTAATGTTTCCATTCTTATTTCAAGGACTGAGTTTGGTCTGGTGCAGAGGCACATGACTAGAGTCCTAACCACACAGGATACAAAGGCAGGAGGATTGCAAGTTCAAGGCCAGCCTTGGCAACTTGGTGAGACGTTCTCAAAATAAAAACAATAAAGGACTGAGGTGTAGCTCAGTGGTAGAGCACCCAGGGTTAAATTCTGAGTACCAAAAGCAAAAGAAAAAAAAAAGAATTGAGTCCATTGCTAGAGTCCCCAACACAGTTATAATTGAATTGTTCTTCATTTTACTCATTACTGTTAAGACAAGTATACAAAAAGTGCTTAAGCATTTTGGAAGATTATTTGGGCCCTTTGTTCTAGCAACATTTGAGAAACACTAGCAGGAAAATGTATTCATATACTACATCATTTGAGATATAATAAATCTTGGGTTAACATGTGTCTTACTGTGTGCTTCAACATTGAAGGGTGAAATTTCTGTAGGTACTTCTGAGAAATTTCGGGGGTTATTTTTGCAAGATGAAGTCATAGATTTTTTAAAAAATGTTTTTGGCTTAAATTGAACTCAAGTTGAAATAAGCCAATTTGGAAGGCAGCTACTTGTAAAACCTTCTAGACATGAAACAAGCATTATTTCTAAAATAATCACTCCTGGAAACTGTTAAGCCTGTGATCTTGGAAAAATCACAAGAGACAGCAAAGCACGGGGGGCGGGGGGAGAACAAAAACAGTGAACTCGCAATTGGAACTTTCTATTCCAGGAATTAAGTGTGTGTGTGTAATCTGGGACAAGTTATTTTAGTGTCAAGCTCAATCTCATCTGCAAAATAAGTGGGGGTTCTGTGTCAGACCACACAGTGTCTAAAGTTTCTTTGAGCTACATATATTGTAATTTGAAATCCATGCAAAAGCAAGCACTTATCATCAGTAAGGGTATCTATTTCCTTTTTGTTTTCTTAGATATCTTTTAAAAAATTGAAATATAAACTAAAATAGCTGAATTTAAATAGTTCTAATTTTTTCTGAGATTCAAAACTGTCTATGCTTTAACCCTTTATTGTTACATTAGCATTTAGACTTTTGTGTTTATCTCTTCCAATTTATACCTATAAGAAAAGAACATAGCTATCCAAACGATATTGCCTTTACTGATATGTAATGCAGAGATTAGAATTCAGTGACTTCCCAATTTTTAGGCATTTTGTTTATATTTCTATAACTTTATAAATCTAAAAAGTAAATGTTATAGGCTGATTTGTGTCCCATAACAATTCAGATGTTAAAGTTCTAACCCATAGTATCTCAGAATGTGACTATATTTAAATGTAGGGCCTTTACAGAGGTTGTTAAAGTAAAATGAGGTCCATAGTATGAGCTCTCATGCAATCTGACTCATGTCTTCATTAGAAGAAGAGATTAGGACACAGAATACAAAAAAAGGGGCTCCCAGATATGGACACAGTGAGAAGGCAATCATTTGCTAGCCAAGGACAGACAGCTCAGAAGAAACTAAATCTGTAACACTTTTATCTTGAACTTCTAATTTCCATAATTGTGAAAAAAACAAATTTTTGTTTGAGTCATCATTTGTTTCTGTTATTTTGTTATGGTAGCCCTGGAAAGTAATATAGTATTATTCTAACTTTTTGGTTTAACAAACATGATTCAGAAATGTTACAAAATTGGCCAAAGATTACATGATTGGCAAGGGGCATGATTGGGATTCAAACTCTGTCTTTTGCCCAGGCACCTTCCATGTCACCACAAACTTTGTATTAAGCATTTTAAAAAAATGACCCTCACTGCTCCATTGAGCATCACATCAGTGATATCAATCACATGTGGTAATCTGCATAGGGGTAATGGCTTGCATACAACATACAAGGACTTTCCAAGCTTGTTGCTTTAGGAAAAAGCAGAGTCTCTTACTTAAGAGCCTGAGTGTTATGGTTTGTATGTGAGGTGTCCCCCCAAATGCTCACTTGTGAGACGATGCAAGAAGGTTCAGAGGAGAAATGATTGGATTATGAGAGCCTTAACCCAGTCAGTGAGTTGATCCCTTGATAGGGATTAACTGAGTGATAACTGAAGTGGTCGGGTAAATAAAAGGTAGAGTAGGGTGTGGCTGGAGGAGGTGGGAATTGGCTTTAAGGTATGTATTTGTTTCTAGCAAGTAGAGACCTTGCTCTGTTTTCTGATCACAGTGTGAGCTGCCTCTCTCTGTCATATTCTTCCACGATGATATTCAGCCTCACCTTGAGACCCAAGGAGTGGTCCTGGCTGTCTATGGACTAAGACCTTTGGAACCGTAAGCCTCCAAATCAACTTTTCTTCCTCTACTATTGTTCTGGTCAGATCATTTAGTCACAGCAGTGAAAAGTCTGACTAAAACACTGAGTTTCCTCTCATACCCCCTAGGACATTTCTCCTTAGTCTTTGAATTTCAAAACTTTCGGTGCATTTTCATCTGTCTTAGATTGAGAAATAAAAGTAAAAGTACCTAAGTTGGGAGGATTAAACAAGGTACCGTATGCACAGAATTTAACTTAGACCTTGACATATTTTTAGGGCTCAATAGATGTTATTCATAATTTTATCATTATATTAATTATATTAATTTCCTCAACTGATCCTACAAATACTCTGAGTGATAAACAACTTGTGAGACCTCTGAAATTTTTATGAGCAAGTATTTCATGTTAACAAAGGAAGGAACTAAGGTCTTGCCAATAATGGCGCATACTTTTGAGTGAGCCCAAAGTTCTGTTTTATTTTTACTTTTATTTTTAAAATTAAATTAGCTTGTAACTTCAATGTATTCATAATACTGTTGTGATTATTACTTTTTACATAGTTTTTGAATTAATGGGGTCTTGAACATTCAGTCTGGACTTTTTATCTAAACTGTAATGGTTTGTTCTTTACAAATTTAAGATACTGTCCTCACTGTAAAAATAACCCTTCTCATTTATAGTTACATTTTATGACTCAGTATAATTTTATTTTACCTGAAAACTATAATTTTCTTCCCTTAAACACTTGAGTTTTGAAAGCTATTGGGGTTTCAAATAGTTGATAATTGTATGTGATGTTTTAATAATTTTTGCCAGTTATGGCCATTTCTCTGGGGAGAGAGTCCAGAGCATCTCACTACTGTTACAGAAGTCGTCTCTGTATTTATCATCTGTTCAGTAAGATTTAGGCAAGTGAAGTTTTCTTATGAGCAGAAATATGACTGAATGTTTCTGAAAACCAGGCCATACGAGTGATAGATAGTAAGCGGGACAAAAATGTAGAGGAGATGCCAGGAAGCAGTGTTTGCAGATATATAACATGGTAAAGAAAACTTTCATCTGGATAACTCCATTGGGTAGAACTAAAATTAATACATAAAGTTATTTAGAGGCAGATACTACTAAGTTTTTGAAGCAAGTTTAGTTGAGTGAAAAATGAATGGCAGACAAATGTGTGGCACTGAGTTCCCTTTTACTGTAAATGTATGAGTGAAGCTGAGTGATCACCTATTAGTGAATGCCAGAGGATATATCTGCAATGACAGATGGCCAGGCAAGAGGAATATGAATGTATTTACACTGCACCAAGTTCAGTGGGAGGTTATTATATTGGGCAAAGTGAGAAACGATGCTGGCCCAAAGGGCATAGTAGCAGGTGGAAGGGTGTGAAGTGAGCTAGCACTGAGCATGATGTTCAATGCTGTGGGAAAAGATGCAAAAAAT
This sequence comes from Geosciurus inauris, assembly GCA_004024805.1. Lineage (NCBI taxonomy): Eukaryota > Metazoa > Chordata > Mammalia > Rodentia > Sciuridae > Geosciurus > Geosciurus inauris. The sequence goes on along the minus strand of PVHX01002986.1, from coordinate 74,257 downwards.
CAGATTAACTGCAGCCAGCCATAAACTAACAGAGTCCACCTGGCTTCAAGTGAGGATGATAATTCTTTTTTATTTATTTATAGTCTAGCAGAGACCACAGCTCTGATTTAAAGGAATGTTTAAGCACTCATTAATCCTGCATCTTCTCTTCCTTTAGATATAAAATTACTTCATGACAATTCAACTTTTTATAGTGTAAGACATATGGATTCTTCTCCTACCATACACACAGAGACCAAGATAAAAATATATACAATAAAGAATTTACTAGCACAAAATTTCTCAAATTATTTGGTTATGTTCAATATTCAGAAGTTTCCAGAAGCAACAAGATGAATGGTAACAGAAATAAAAACAAAACAATGAATACATGATTCTAAGTTGCATATTTAGATCACTAGGTCAAGTAAACTTTCCTGCATTTTTTTAAAAATCAAAGAATGTAAATGGGAATATTTCTATACCTACATTCTATACAATCAAGGGTCACAGGGCAGTATAAGACAAACAGAACCAATAGGGGAAAGTGTGGATAATATAGCCTTCAATCATTAAGTAAGGGTGAAATCTCACCCTGTGCTCAGAAGTCAGAGCCAGAGGCATTAGGCAAACAGTATTACATGTTGTTTTAGTCAGCTTTTTTGTTGCTGTGACTAAAGGATAAGACCAGAACAACTGTAAGGAGGAAAAATTTGAGGGCTCAGGGTTTCAGAGGTCTTAGTCTATAGAAGGCTGGCTCCTTTGCTTAGGGCTCGAGGTGAGGCTGAACATCATGGTGGGAGAGTGTGCCAGATGGAAGCATGGAAGCAGCTCACATCAGAAAGCAGACAGAGAAATTCCACTCCCCAGACACAAATAAATACCTGAAGCTACGCCCCAATTCCCAACCCTTCCAGCCACACCATACCACTTCAATTAATCCCATCAAGGATTAACTAACTGATTAGACTAAGGCTATAACCCAATCATTTCTCCTCCTCACTTTCTTGCATTGTATCACATGAGCTTTTGGGCGACACCTCACATCCAAACCATCACACACGTACTATGTTTTGGCCCCAAGTCATTGCTGAATCACCCTAAATGTATGTAGTTAGTGTCAGACATTACTGAGTATGTGCCAACTTTTTAAAAATTTGTTGGAAGGGCTTTGACATACATTGATGAAATATGTCAAATATGGTAATTCCTTGAACAATTCAGGATGCTGTCGTGTTATAAAGGTTTCTTGAATCCAGTGAAGCACATCAATAGGTAAAACTGAGAGATTTGTTTCAGTGAGACTGGGAGTTATGTGAAAATATTTACCTTAGAGAAGAATCATAATAATGATACTGAACTATAACTCTTAGATTTGAATTTTATTAGAGTTGAGAGCGTTTTCTACTAGTAGTTATTTTAGACCATGTACAACAGGAATAGTCCACATTTTGGAATTAATGGTTTTCTTTTCTTTTACTCTTTATTTTATATGTAAAAATGAATTCAGAACTTAGTGTTATGGATATTCTATGATATTGTATAAAAATACTGAGAATGTGAAGGGGATTAGTATTTTAACTTTCTATGCTTCAATTCATATATTTACTGAATTTATCAATTTAGATATCTACTAAATTTCTGGTGACACTAACCAGAGAAAAACAGATCAATGCCTCTTGTTTACCATAACCCAAAGCTTCATGTTTTAGAATAATGCAAACAACAATTTAGTAGAGTTTTTGCTACTTGTAAGAAAGGTCTTTGATATTTAAGAAGTTCTTTTAAATAACAAACTTAAACTCAATGTTACATATAGATGGAAATTGTTCTATTTGAAGGGGTATATTTCCTTGTGTCCATTACATAATGAGTTTTAAGCACAAAGCATTTTGTAATGCAATTTTATAATTTTTATTTTGAAACTGAACTTCCTCAATGTGATAAAAATAAAGGTCACTTTATGTTCATAAAATAAAAATGTTAGTTACACATTCTATGTGGTTTCTAATTTATAGACATTTGTTTTAATTTCATGGAAATATATATTTTAAGGCATAAAAATGTATTTATAAAACATGGTATATAAATCTTTCAAACATTTAAGGAAATTCAATACAACTGAATATTCATATTTAAGATTTTTTCTTCACAGGCCAGGAGTATGTTAAAATTATCTGCACTTATGTTATCAGAGTCATACCTTATTTAACTATAGGTACTAGAAAAGAAAATTATTGATGAGCAGGAGATCACATTATACACCTATTAACTTCCTTAGTCTTTTCACACTTAAGTTTATATAATTACTGAATGCCCCATGAATCTTTAAGAATCTTCATGCTTCTTCATGCATGAGAAACTTATATATTTGAAGAATCATAAAATTATATTTGGTAAAATAATAATGCTATGGTAAAGAAGCAATGTAAATGGTAAAACAAAGGTTTTTTTCCAGTTATTTTCTTTGAATGAATAGAATTTTAATATGTACAATTAAAATTTTAGTTATATATTCTACACAATTGCTGTAACAGGAATGATCATGTTACTTGAATCAGGGAGTGGATTACGATAAAGCAGATGAGATGTGAGAATAGGCGGTAGGCCTCAAAGAGTTAGAAATGGAGGCTGATTAGGATTTCTCCAAAATTCACTAAACTCCATGGATATAATTTTCCCCATCAGCTTATCTCCCTTTACCTGATTACTTTATCTAGTACTATTATTATTAGTATTATTATTTTGTGGTACAAGGGATCCAGAGCCACGCACATGCTAGACAAGTGTTCTACTGCTAAGCTACATCCACAACTGTCTAAATTACCTTTGATGTAATTTTTTGGAGGTTTTTATGGCCATCAACATTAGAATCTTCTGACCATTAAGAATCTGGAATTATATAAGCCCATATTATTCAGTATTTATCTTGCGAAATACAAGAATACTATACTGAAATAGGATATTTACTAGGAGCGGTCCTCTATGCAGTTTTTGGTGTGTAATAAAAGTTTTTTTAAATCACTGAATAATTAAAATTTGGCCTGAATGAATGAAATTCACTGTGTGCTTAAGGACATAGTAGATGATGCATAAAAAATGTGGAGAACAGTAATGAATTCAAGGTCAGAATTACTGGGATAGAATTCCACTGTTTTGCTGCATTTTTATTTTAGAGCAAATGAAAGCATATTTACGTAGGAGATGAGATTTCTAACTTCCAATCATGGTTTTGTAAAACGCTACCTTTGTTCCTCCATTCTTCTGATCCCTGCCCCCATTATAGATTGGCATCCACTTATCAGATAGAACCTTTGGCCTTTGTTTTTTTGGGATTGGCTTACTTAGCTTAGCATGATATTCTCCAACTCCATCCATTTACCTGCAAATGGTATAATTTTATTCTCTTTTAATGCTAAGTAATATTCCATTGTGTATATATACCATAGTTTCTTTATCTATTGAAGGGCATCCAGGTTGGCTCCACAGTTTAATTATTGTGTATTGAGCTGCTATAAACATTAATGTGGCTACATCACTGTCATATGATGATTTTAAGTCCTTTGGGTGTAGGCTGAGGAGTGAGATAGCTGGGTCAAATGGTGGTCCCATTCCAAGTTTTCTAGGGAATCTCCATACTTCTTTCCAAACTGGTTGAACCAGAGAAATGAAAAGCTGTGTTGCATTTATGTACAATGAATCAAAATGCATTCTGCTATCATATACACCTAATTAGAATAAATAAATAAATTTTTAAAAAGTTACCTTTGTGATGTTAAGTTTTCTATTTTAGGCATTCTTTCCTGCATTTGTAAGACTCTTAACTGCATTATTCCCAACTTCACTTGAGTAAGGATCTAAAGAGTTCCCTGACATTAGTGACAGCTGAGAAATCAGTTGGGCAGGTTGGGTAGGGTTCCTATTGGGTAGCAGGTGGAAATTACCTATTTTAATCATGTTTCAGTAATCTCAGGAATAGAAAAAAAGTTGAGAGCTCCTTTGACGCTATGGACAAAATGAGGACTTCCCATCTGTCTATATGGTTGCCTGAATTTAGAAATGGAAGGTAAAGGGGCTGGGATTGTAGCTCAGCGGTAGAGCGCTTGCCTCGCATGCGTGAGGCCCTGGGTTCGATCCTCAGCACCACATATAAAGCAATAAAATAAAGACATTGTGTTCATCAACAACTAAAAAAAATTAAAAAAAAAAAAGAAATGGAAGGTAAAATGGTGATGTTCCTAAAGTATAGTCTTAATAGTATCAGAAGTTGTTCAAATACATACCATTGGAGAGGAAGCTACATAGGAGTGGTAATTTGCTTCAGATAATCCTCACTTCACTAAGAAGGCAGTATATCAGTAAGGGTAAGACAAGATTGATCCAACAATGTAATAGCTAAAAGTGAATGGCATGAGTTGACAAGGCAGCTCTCCTCAGCCATCCAAACCCATGTTTCTTCTAGGTTATTCCATCAAGGGCATTTTGGTCATCTGCTTTAACCAAAGGTAGGATATCACCAAATCTGGTTTCCAGCTTAGGGGGAAGAGAGATGAGTACACATGAGTGTATAGGAATGCAATGCGGATAGCAAACATCATTTCTTCTCTTTTAAAAAAAATACTGTGTAAGAACTTAAATGATTACACTTGAATCAAGGTATGTTTTCTTGCTGTGTGGAAGAAGGGGAAAATAGATTTTGATGGAGGTATAAAAGTTTCTACCATTGAAGGTAATTGATTATATTATATGACTTTTTAATCAAAAGGGAAATGGTAAATGCATTCAATGTATTCTTTATTGTCTGATGAATCATTGCACCCTTTTAATTCATTTATCATATCACAAATATATGCTTTTTCTTATATACACATGATATAGTATCAATGTATAATAATATTGTATTGGTGCTTAAACATCAGCTATTTACTGATCCTCGGGAATTAAACCATAATCCCACTAATTGTCAGTGATTTTCACAGGTAAGTTCTGACTTAGGCAAAAGGGAAAAACATGCATCAGTGGAAGGCAAATGAGAACTCAGGAAGCAACAATATATTAATTTAAAAAATATATAATTGACAATATGTTAATTTAAAAAACCTAATGTTTGTAAGTTTCTTATGTGTAGACATACAGAAAATGTTGAAATAATACATATGGCTATATTAGTAGCAGTTACTGAAGTTTTAGCTATATTTTCTAATTTCTCCAATAAACATATTTATCATGTAAATAAGTAAATTAATAAAAATTTATATAAAAACAAAACTTTATGACATTATCATAAAAGAATTTTAATTCAAATTCTACTTCAGTTATTTTTCTGGTAGAATTAGTAATACTTTCATCAAAATCTTTAGATATTATGAGTATTTCAAAGCAGATTTGTCAGAAAATTTAGAGGAGAGAATGTGGACAGGGACAGGAGTAAAAGTCACAGGCCTATGATCTGTTTCTCCTAAGGTGGTTATGGAGAGTTTTCTTGGTTTGCTCAGGATGTCATTATAAAATGACATAAATTGGTGCTTCAACAACAGAAATATATTTTGTTCTTCAGGCTTGAAGACTAAGATCCAGGGTGCCAGCATGGTTGAGTTCTGGTGAGGGCTTTTCCTGGTTTATAGATTGTCACCTTCCTGTTGACACCCTATGAAATGTTGGGTGTGGGAAGTGGGAACATCTGGTATCACTTCTTTTTTTTTTTTCTCTCTTCACAACATCTTGGCTTTATTTTTTTGTTAGGGTTGACACAAGCTGCTCTACTTTGATTTTGACTGTTTTCACACCACACACACAAGATTCATGTATATAATGAAACAGAAAATTAAAACAGATCCTCTTCCTGAATAGTTTTTGGGTCACAGACTTACTAGAGAATTTGAAGATTGTGGTCTTCTCCGAAGAAGACCTCTATACCAACAAAATAATTTTGCATATAATATTAAATGATGTTTACTGATCCTCAGGAATTAAACCATAATCCCACAAATTGTCAGTGATTTTCACAGGTAAGTTCTGACTTAGGCAAAAGGGAAAAACATGCATGATTGGAAGGCAAGCGAGAACTCAGGAAGCAACAAGCACATGTAAATTAGGTGACAAGTGACATTTGGTGGGGTGATGATATTAACAATCACAGTAATGGTGACAAAGAACTTGGCACATGTAAGGTCCTCGTATAAGCTGTCATGTTCACTCTCAATACACCTCAATGATCCAAGGTGCATGGTACCCTCATCTCCAGCTTGCTTGGAGGCTGTCTGCATGTCAGGCACAGAGAAGCCAAGCAGATGCCCAAGAGCACAGGCTGGTTAGGGACAGAGTTGGGATTTCACGCTGGGAGGTCCAGCTTGAATCTGTGCCCTCGAGCATTATTAAGTCTCCTCCACAAAGAGAAAAGACTCAGGCAGTGCTAGGTTTGTCTGGTGCATACATGTGCTCCGAATATTGCTCAGGTTCTTGCTCCAGATCCACTGGTGACCCTCCTTTGTGTATCCAAATGCCAAAGTTCCTCTAAATCTTCACATCCAGAGAAATGCTACATTTAAATTGTTTTGCTTTTAAAGTGCTTAGAAACCTTCAGCACCATTTTGTAAAGAGTGGAATTCTATAGCCCCAGACAACTTAGAATTAATAGGAACCTTGGCCAGCAGGTGGTCCTCAAGCTTCCTGGATATTGGAAAAACTAGATGTCCTTTCTGAACACTTTAAGATGTCTTAATTATTTCAGCAACACTGAATAGACTATAAAGCTCACAGTCTCATTATCTAACAAATCAGTTTTGCCCATGTACTTATACTTTCTCATCTTTCCACTCAATTCTTGCCCATGTGCAAATATATTTCAAAATGGATATCACTGGTAGTGTAAATGTATTGCTTGACATGAGGGGCATTTTCCTTGCTGCTAGCCAAAGTGTGGCCTAGCCAAGATACCAAATTCAGGGAGCTCCACTGAGCAGTACCCTGGCTGCAGCAGTGCATCCCTCCAGCTCCATGCGGCAGCATGGCTGTTCTCATACTCAGCAATGCCGCTCCCACCATGGGCACACTCGTCTCTTCTTCTGAAGGCAATGATGAAGCTGGATCATCCCCAACAACTGCCCTCAGAGCTCCTCCTCAGTGCAGCACTTATGGTTTGGTCAATAATGCTCCAGAAAATTGGACTTGTTTACTGAAATGAAATTGGTGGATTTTTCCTACTTCAGGACCATTTTTTTTTTTTTTGGTGGTGGTACTGGATATTGAAACTAGGGGTGCTCTGCCACTGAGCTGCACCCCCAAAACTTTTTAAAGTTATTTTTTATTGAGACAGGGTCATGCTGTTGCTGAGGCTGGTCTTGAACTTGGGATCTTTCTGCCTCAGCCTCCATAGTACCTGAATCACAGGTCTGGCTCCACATATATTCATGTGCACAGCTTCTCTGCAGATGTTCTCCAGAGCTCTTAGTGAAGGACGCCTACAGCCATCACATCAGCACACGCTTCTCTAGTGTGCCTTGGCCGGAATGTGGGTAAGGGCAGGGATACCTGCAAGGGCAGTCCCACACTAATAGCAGGTGAATAACTGCTCTCTGGTATGTGCTATCTGAAGGATGACAAACGTAGAGTGCTGGCCTAGGGTAGGGCCACACTGCAGACGCCTGTAGGTCTCCTCTCCAGCATGGGTCTTCTGGTGTTTCATGAGGTCGTTCTTGCCGATGAAGGCATTCTCACACTAGTAGCACTTGTAGGGCTCTAGCCCCCCATCCCCCTTCCCCGTGTGGATTCTCTGGTGCACGATGACGGTGGAGCTCTGGCTGAAAAACATTCCACATCCTGACACTCTTAAGGCTTCTCTTCAGTGTGCGTCCTCTGATGTAAGAAGACGTGTGAGCTGCAAAAAACACTTCCCAGAGTCCTTACACTCTAAAGGCTTGAGTCCAGTGTGGATCTGGTGGTGCACCACCAGGTGGGACCTCTGGCTTGTAGGACTTCCCACACGCTGCACTGGTAGGGCAGCACTTGGACATGAGTTCTCTGGTGCAGGATGAGGGCTTTCCTGCTTTGGAGGCATTTGTAGGGCTTCTCTTCTACGTGCGTCCTTTGGTGCTGAATGAGCCTGGAACTGTGGACAAAGGACTTCCCACACTGACCGCATGTATACAGTTTGTCCCCAGTGTATGTCCTCTGGTGGGTGACCAGGTGGGAGAACCAGCTGAAAGACTTTCCACACTCTTTACACTCACAGAGCTCCTCGCCAGTGTGAGTCTTCTGATGCCCCAATGAGGTGGGAACTTGGCTGAAGGACTTTCTCTTCTCTTTATATTCAAAAGACTTCTCTCCAGTGTGAATGAGCTGGTGGTGCCTGGTAAGATTGGAGCGCCAGCTGAAGAACATCCCACAATCCTTACACTCATAGGGCTTCTCCCTGTGTGTGCCTGGAGACAGGCAGAGCGATGCTCGGGGGCGAGAGCGCTGCTGCCAGCGGGGCACTTGCAGGGCTCACCCTCGTGCAGGTTCTCACAAACTCAATCAGGTGCATGGCTTTGCAGAAGGCCTGGCCACACTCACCACTGTCACCTGCGTAGTGCTCCTGAGGCCCCCTAAATGCCAGGTCATGTTTCACACTTCTCGCTTTGGAGCTCCATTTGTGGAAATACTCTCTGAGCACCAGCTGAGCAGTAAGGAGACCGCTGCTCTCATACTTACCTCTCTCACAGGCCCTGCACGGAAGAAAGATTTTCTCTGGGGTGAAGGCCACTTGCCTCAAATGTCTCTCCTGTTTCTCCTGATACTTGCCCAATTGGTCTTCACATTTCCACACATCTTCTAATGACAGATACCAGAGATCATTTCTTGACATTCCTTCCACTTTAATGTCATAGGGTTTTTTATCTTTAGAAATGCTCTTACTGAAAACTGGTGATTTAATTTCAAATGTAGTCTCCAAATCTGGAAGTGCCTCTTGGTGAACCACCCTCTTCTGTAGCCAGGGCTCTTCCTCTTCCTCCAACTGCAGGATTACCTCTGGTTTAGGAAGCTGGTGACCCAATGACGCCAGGTTCTTACAGTTTTCCAACATCACATCTTTGCACATGACCAGCTGAGATGCATCTAGCAGCTGCCACTCCTCTCCTATTAAGTCCACAAGCACGTCCCTAAAGGTCATCAGTGTCTGGACCAGGCAGGCATCACATGGCCTCTGTGCCCTCCTTGTTCTTGACAACACGAAAACAAAAAAATAGGGCTGAGGATGTGGCTCAGTGGTCAAGTACCCCTAGTATAAAAATAAATAAATAAATAAAAATAAAGCCCATGAAAACATAAAAATGTAAAGTGAGTGTCTGAAATGAGAGGAACATTGAAAATGAGTCTTTATTTCTTATCTAAATGCTGTAGTTGGCTAAACGTTTCATCCTCTGCTTATTTGTGTCGATTTTGAATATTTCCTCATTTTCTCAGCTGTTAGATAAGATAGCAACATTTTACTATTACAAAACTTCCTTTTGTAAGATGATATTGTGGACTTTTAATTAAATAGACACAATTATGTTTTCCTTTGAAAACCAAATTAAAAGTAGATAAAATTAAAGGCTTTATGTTGGTACTAATATTGTATATTTTATATAACAATACACAAGCCTTTATTCACAGGCAATGTATTCAACAATTAGGACTTTGGTCAACATGCAGCCAGAATAAACTAATCTTCAATACAATGATTTCCTACCCCTTTTCTTTTCTGACTAAGGAAGTACTTACTCTGAACTGTGGATGCAATCAGAAGGATTCTCATACACTCAATATTATACCCACTTTTCCTGTGATGGCCTCCAGTGCTGGATTGCTCTTGGTGTGCCAGGGGTTACTCTGAGAAGTGACCACCACCTGAAACTCTGAGTACTCATTTATTCATTATGCAAGTGTCTACTCTCAACTGTAGCCAAGGAGGTGGAGTGGAGTGTGTTTCCCTTTCTTCTGTTTCTTTATCCTTCAGTCCCAACAAGGCTAATATCCAGGACTTCATAGGTTTATAGAAGGATGCATGGAATTTGGAATTCAGTCATAGTTTATGGTACAAAGTGGCTGCTTGTCATTAGTATTTGGTCTTCAGTAACCATATTGCTGAACATCTACTTTAACATATGCAAATATCAAGAACAGAAGAAACATGCAAATGCTATCAATTTGGAAGCAGAGCATGTTTTAAGTTTTGGATTCAGAATCCGGTTATAGCACTGAATATGACACAAAATTACTGACTTTGCTAATAAAGGGAAAATGGAACCCTTTTGTCATCCTTCTTCAGTTATGGAAAATCTGCATAATGTGCCAAAAAGATTGGAAAAAGTTTTCCATGCACTTATACAATATGTTTATTCTGAGATCAGTGATTACATGCTTAAAATATTTCTTGAAAAAAGTTTTGATATGATTGCTGATACAAATACTGAAGTAGATATGTATCATAAATGGCAAACTAATACCAAAGTATATTTACTAAGAGCCAATGACTGCATTTAAAAAGAGATCATTTACTCTGAATTACTGAATCACACAAGCAAACTGTTTCCTGCATTTGGATATTTCTTACATGATGATTATATGCTATTCCTAGAAATAATTGCTAAGTTGGTACACACGCAATTAAATTTGACATGGAATTGGCAATCCAGAGCAATTTTCTCATAAAAGTCAATTACATAACTCAAATGCAACATTCACGTATCAGAATTTTAAGGGCATTTCTCCCAAGTGATTGTGTTATGCAACATGAATGCAAACAAAATATCACAAATAAAAATTAGAGCAAGGGCAATATGTCTGCCTATGTAAAAATTCAAGATCTTCAAATTATGCATAAAGCCTCAATTTGTGGGATTGCGTTAACAAAATTGTAATATTATCACTCAAATATTCCAAGAGTTTAAAGAAGACTTGTCTTTAATTGGTTGTTATTAGAGATAAAAGAACAATTATTGTTTCTATATGACCCTTGACTTTAAGTTGACTCAGGCTTAACTAAGCCAAAATACATAGCACTTCTTTAGTGAGCTCACTAAAGGTGAGTATCTATTTTAGTACTACAAATATTCAATATTGTTTGTAGAAAGAATTAGCAAGTGACAGTGCTGAGAAATAGATTTCTGTGATTTCAAAATAACAAAAAATATTGATACGACCCTTTGAAAAATTAGTGTTAGACTGGAATGTATAGCTCAATGGTAAAGTCCTTCTCTAGCATGTGTGAAACCTTGGGTTCAATGCCCACTACTGCATATACACAAATAGTAATAGTGTTGTAATACCATTTCATAATTTTGTGATGTGTTTTTGCTTTATACTTTAAAAATTCATTCTGTAATGGCAATATTCAGCCTCTAACCTGGCTATGGATAAATTTTGATATTAATACTCAGCTACTAGCAAAATAGTATAATCATTTTGCTTTTAATATACCCTTCTTTCTCTCTTTTTCTCTCTCTTACTCTCATTGTTGTTTTCTCTTTTTCAGTTCTTTTTCAGTGCTGAAGATCAAACCCAGGTCTTTGTGTATGCAAGGCAAGCTCTTTGCCGGTGAGCTACATCCCAGCTCAGGACACTTGTGTCTTTACTCAAGGAAGGACCAGGACAATTTATGAAGGCAATTCCATGGAAAGAATTTAAAGGCTAAAATTCCAACATACTTGCTCTTTTCTTGCATTTTGGGAAGAGATTCTGCAGTGAAACTCTTCCTTCATTCAGGAACTGAATTTCTTGACTTAGGCCGACATGAATTTTCTAAGAAGCCCTTTATCATACCTTTCATTCTAAAACTCAACTATTTTCAAAAATGGAATGAAACTCAAATCTTTTCCAATCATTTCCTTTCTTTTTTCACCTTCTCCCTTGTATCTAGAGCTACTCTGTGTAGACCAACTCAAGACAAGCCGAGCACTAATATTTACTGGCTTTTAGTTTTACAAATGTTTGGAAGGGGTCACAAGTACAGAGGTGTGCTGGAGATGGGCTCCTATGTCACTGCCATGGGCCAGAGAAATACTTTTCTTTCAATTCAAGTTTCGTTTTCAATATTTCTTCTAGTAGAAACTGCAGCTTTCTGGTTCTTTACATAATACATAATGCTCTGTTTAATAAGTACCTCTTTTCCAAGGACAAACATTAATATTTTAAGAGACAATGTACTTTAGTTCATATTTAGAAATAATATTTCCTACTTTAACAATGTTTCTGCCCTGCCCTTGGAGTATACGATTCCCCAATGTTGCTCTGAGGGGCTTTTTATTTCTCTTCTACTTTTCCTATGGCCCACAGAAATCATAAAAATTTACATTAGCCTTTAATGTCCACTTTTATTGGGACCTAGGGACAGGCTTTCTATTCTATTCCACTCTTTGGAGTCAGAACTTCTCTTTGATTTAAGGAAAATGGAAGCTGATGATTACCAGCATGTCCTACAGCCGACCCACAAATGAATAAAGACCTGAATAGTCATTATTGCATGGCATTTCAAGTAGGCATACATAAGAAGAAGATTGGAATTAAAGTACAATCATGCATTGTTCAATGACAGGAACATATTCTGACCAATACGTTGTTAGTCTATTTCATTATTGTGCAAACATCATAGAGTGTACTCACACAAACCCAGATGGCATAGGTTGATCACTGGGTGTGCCCCTTGATGCAGTAGAGAGACTGATACACATGAGATGTAATATAACATGGTATAATATTTTACAGTAAAATTTTTTTGCAAGTAGAAGGTATGCACTCTAAAATAATGAGAAAATGATAAAATTTTAGTATATTAAATATAAATTGTAATGTAATTGTTAATTACCATTATGAAGTAATTTGCACTGTATATAATTGCATGTGCAATATATTTAATTGACTTGCAATGTAGAGGTTTTGCTTACATGGTCATTGCCACAATCACATAAGTAATGTGTTGTGCTGTGACATTAAGAGTGTACAACATCCCTAGGCCACAGGAATTTTTCAGTGCCATGATAATCTCATGGGACCACTGTTCTATATGCATCCTATTGTTGAGTGAAAACTTCATACATAGTGCATGGCTCTAATAACAATAGAAATCCACACATCCAGTTAGAGATGCATGATATCATTCCCCCCTTGCTTCCACATGGTAAAATGGCTGTTCTGATGGGCCCTCTGGGTGGACTGAAGTTGGATAAACTCCTTGCTAGAACCAGAATGACTTGCAGAGATAGAATTCTGGGGATTGTGATCACCTAGTAAGTGCTAAATTAACCATCTGAATCATATGATTTCATATATATATATATATTCATATACACACACATATATATATACATACACATATATATGTAATATAAAATCTTTGTCTGCTGAGGGAAGATTTGGGCTACAAGGGGAAAATATTTCTTGGTTTAGTAGAGGAAACAAGGAACTGTGCAGAGCAGGACTCTATTCTGTTGAAACTCAAAAGCTGAATTTTCTTCACTTCTAACAAGGGATTTTAATCATTGGTGTTTCTAAATGACCATGGCATGCAAGGCTCGAGTGTTATCCTTATTTTGTTCATTTATTCAGCACCTTTTCCTGAGTTTTAGGCTCTGCAGCTATCTACAGTAATGAATAAAATATACAGAATTCACTGTCATCATCGAGTTGATGTTCTCCAGGAGGAAGGCAGGCAATATATGATAATAATAGTAGTTAAGATTATAAATCTAAAAGTACTATGAGGAAAATACAGGAAAAACATAAAGGAATAGACTAATGAAGATTAAATGCAAGGATTTTAAAGAGGGATTTGAGCAAACGCATAAATGAGAGGAGGGAGTAAGTGAGGCCGAAAGATGAGAGTTATCAGCACAAGAGCACCAAAGACCCTGAGGCCAATCATGCCTGAAATAACTTCATAAACAACAAGGAATCTGGCTAGCATGACCAGAAGGAAGTAGACACAGAGGGAAGTGCAGGGAGAGATGGGAATAATGGGACACTAGACTCATGCCAGATTTGTGGGTCATTGTATGGATGTGGTCTGGAATTATACATAAGGATTTGAGCAGAATAGTGACACAATCTGACATGTTTTACATGAAACACTCTGACTGTTTATTGAAAATAAAGTGGGAAGGAGTAAAGGACCGTTTAGAAGGATATTAAAAGCCAGGCAATATATTATGGTGGCTCAGCATAGGTATATATAGTGTATATGGAGAGAATTATACAGTTTCAGAATATATATATTTAAGTAATAACCAACAACATTTGCTGACAAATTGGATGTGGAATATTTGAGGAAGAAAGCAGTTGAGAATATATCTAGGTTTTGAGCTTGAGCAACTGCAACTAGGGTAATGCAAATATTTTTTGTCAATCTGGAGAAAACTCAAAGTGAGTATTTTTATAGGGAGTGAGATGGGAAAATTAATATTCATGATTTTGAAAATGTTAAATTTGATGTACCTAATAGATATCCAAGTGGAGAAGTTTAGTAGAATGGTTGGATATACATTTTGGTTTTGAGAGATGTATGAGTATAGAAATAAATTTAGAAATCCACATCAGGTATTATAATTTTTAAAAAGTGTTCTGGTGTTGGGAGAAATTCAGAGAGCATGGCCAAGTTTAGCCTCTTTCCTTTATCAGCATATTGCATCTTGATTTATTATTTTGATCCAGTTCCTGTGTGAGCATATGTACTAACAAGTGTTTATCATGAGCAGCATGGCTTACTGGTTAACAGAAGAACTTGAAATAAATTGTCTGTTTGACTCCATCTGTTTTATCATAGAAAAATTATTAAATCTCTCCATGCCTCATTTCCTCCTATAAGAATTGTAACTAATAATATTACCTATCTCAAATTTTGTCAGAATGAAATGAATTAACATATGGTAAGTGGTTGAAACAAGGGTGATACATAGTGAATTCAGTACATGTTAACTATTATCATAATTTTTACAGTTAGAACTTTTATTATTTACTAATATGATATGTGGGACAGATGCAATTTGAGCACATCATTACCTTCTGTCAATTTTGAGTGGAGAAAAATTACTCTAATTCTAGAGCAATTAACTTATTCATATTTATCTGTATAAATTATGGCTATTACTAAATTGCAGTTATTATTCATTATTACAAAGCAAGTGTATTCCCAAATAACTAACTTTTCTGAAAAAAAAAAACATTAAAATTTGAAAAAGGAGTTTCCACTGTGCTTTTCAACACCACTTTTAAATTAACTTATTTCACTATTCATCAAACTTTTTATTGTCCCTAATATAGTAAGATTTTGAGCATATAAAATAATTTTTGTGTATTTTAAAATTGAGAAACAATTTTCACACATTGAAATGAACAACTTTTTAGAATATAGATCTATGAGTCTTGAGAAATCCATACACTCATGTATCTGTGTCCTTTCAAGGGACAAAATACTTCCATTACCCCCAAAATGTCTGCCATGTTGATTTCCGGTAATCTATCACAATTTCAGTAATTATTCTGGGGCTGGAGGTATATAGCTCAGTGGTAGACTGGAGATTAGCATGTGTGAGAGCCTGGGTTGAATCCCTAGCATTAAAAATATAAACAAATAAAAAATAAATTATTGTTCCAATTTACTTCATTATGTATTAATTCTGCCTGTTTAAGAACTTCATATAAGTGGAATCGTGTTATTTATTCAAGTTTTATGTCTGGCTTCTTTCATTCAGCATAAAGTATTTGAGTTTGATCCATACATTTTGGATAGTTGGGTTCCTTTATATTGTGGATTAATTTTTCATTTTAAGCATACACCAAAATTTGTTTACTGATTTTTGTGGTGGTGGTTGCCTTATAGTTTTTGTCTAGTGAATATAAATTTGCTACAAACATTCTTACACAAATGTCTTCATATATGTTTTTACTTCTCGTGAATAAATATTTAAAACTGTAATTTCTGAATCTTAGAATGGATGCATGTTTACTTTTTTCAATATGGTACTAGGGTTTGAAACCAGGGCCACTCTATCACTGAGCTACATGCCCAGCCCTTTTTATTTTTATTTTGAAACAGGGTCTGGCCAAATTGCCGAGGCTGGCCTCAAATTTACAATCCTGCCTCAGCCTCCTAAGTCTCTGGGATTACTGACATGCACCACCATCCCCAGCTTGCCTGCTTACTGATTGTGAGAAATAACCAAACCAGCTTTCAAAATGGCTGCATATATTTATTCTTGTAAACACTGTAGGAGAATCACAGTTGTTCTGTAGTCTTGCCAACATTTGGTGTCATTATTTGATTTATATTAAACATTCTAGTATGTTTATAATAGAACAATATTGTTAATATAAAAACAAGTCTCATGAGTTTTTGACAAGCATTATGTTGAATCCATAGATTCCTTTCAGGAAAATCGGCATATTATGAATGAATAAATGAATCCCCCAACATCGTGATCATGGGTTATCTTTCTACATATTTAAATTTTCTTATGTATTTTTCAACAGTATTATGTAGTTTTCAATGTATATTTTAGTCAATATGCTACCAAATATTTTATGTTTTTGATGTCTTTGTACATACTTTGTTCTTTGTTTTATTTTACAGTAATGTTACTAGTGGGTAAAAATACAATTAATTTTTTGTTTTGACCTTGCATTTTGTGACTCAAATATTTTTCAGCCCTGTGCAAGGACCACAACTCCTTGGTTTAAAAATAGAATCTGTTCCCATGTATCTTGTTATTGAGATTAGTTTGTGAAATAAGCAGCTTTTCAAAAAGAAAAAAATGAACTGTAAGTTTGGAACAGGTGACATTGTGAAACAAATCAAATTTAAGGGCACTCTCAATAAGAAATCTTCTAATAGCCAATAGTAAATATGAAGAAACTGGATTCTTGGAGAGTGGCAAAAAGGTAAAGAAGTTAATAATAACCCAGGGATGAAAAGTGGGAATTGAGCTTTAGTGACTGCATGGTGCACTAGCAAATATCAGAGGAAAATTAATTATATTCTAGGCACTAGAATATATAGACATAGGCAAGGCATGTCATAGCTCTATAACTCATCAGAAAAGACGAATAATAATCCTATTTGTTAATAATCAAAATTGAATGTTGCATGTCATAGAAAATAGCTCTTTCTTACATAAATGATATTTGGCCTATACCCTAAAGACTTAAAAACAGCATACCACAGTGATGCAGCCACTTCAATGTTTATAGCAGCACAATTCACAATTGCAAAACTGTGGAAGCAACCCAGATGCCCTTCAATAGATGAATGGATAAAGAAACTGTGGTACATATACATGAGGGAATATTATTCAGCAATAAAAGAGAATAAAATTATGACATTTGCAGGTAATTGGATGGAATTGGAGAACATTATGCTAAGTGAAGTAAGCCAATCCCAAAAAACCAAATGCCAAATGTTCTCTCTGATTAGTGGATGCTGATACATAAGCTGGGTGGGAACCAGGAACATAGGAGAAATGGAGGAACTCTGGATGGGGAAGGGGGGAGGTGGGGGGAGGGAAAGTGGAATGGGTGTAGTAAAGATGGTTCATTGAGATGGTCATCACTACCCTTGGTGCATGTATGAAGACACAAATGGTATGACTCTATCTGGTTTGCAACCAGAGAAATGGAAAAATTGAGCTCTATATATGTACTATGACTTGAAATGCATTTAAATAAATTAATAATTTTTAAAAAAGATATGTAAAGCCTGATGGGGTGACACACACCTCTAATCCCAGAAACTCAGGAGGGTGAGTCAGGAAGACTGAAAGTTCAAGGCCAGTATCAGCAAATTAGTAAGATACTCAGAAACTTAGTGATACCATGACTCAAAATATAAAGGGCTAGGGATATAACACAGTGGTAAAGCTCTCCTGGGTTCAATATCAACTACCCCTACACCCCTCTTAAAAATAATGTTATGTCATTTTCCTTGATCATGTTATTTTCCTCAGTGGTCTAAGTTGCTGAAGTGATTAATTTATAAAGAGATTTGTTTACCTCTTGGTATTTTGGCTAGTTGTTTGGAAGTGAACTGTATTTTCCCAATTACCTAAGGCTCCTATATAACTTCTTAAGCCCAACAATTATATTACATATTTAAAATATGTTTGGGACTTGAATCCCTTAACCTTTCCCCTGGAAAGTATGTGGTCTGAAAAGATAGCCGCAATATACCATGTAAGGCAAAACAGTTTAAGAAAACATTTTTCAGAGTCCGTTCGCCTCCATCTAGACTGATCAATTTAAACTGGTTCGTTGAAGCAGCAAATACATTTCATCTCTCCACCAGGCATAACCTCTGCTGAATTACTTAAATGTTTTCTTCCCACCTCTGAGTTGTTTCTTCTTCAGTCTATTCTTGATGACACCAAAGCACTTGAGGTATATTATTTCTGGTTTCTTCCAATGATGAGAATGTTAAATGAAAAATCTGCAAATATTGCATTTGACTTTAGTAGAATCATCAAAACATGTCAAGGAGAAGAAAAATAAGGGGATGAAATTTAAGTACTTGTCTGTTGCAAAAAGACATTTAATCTTAATATAATGGGAGACAATTGATATTTGTGTACTCTGCTTAAAAGAAGAAAATATGTAGTTCTCAGTTCATATTGAACTCACCCTCCAAAATTAGAATAAAGAAAATTTATTTTCATATGATTTTTTAAAAAAATTAAAGTAGATGTTATGTGAATTGTAGTTCAGATAAATAAGGCCACACGACAACCTTTAGTTTCATTATTCTAGACTGTAGGACTTTAAAGTTCAAGATAAATTACCAGTTTTGTCATAAAAATAGTAATAGCTATTATGTACTGAGTACTTATAGTGTACTAGAGACTCTATGCCTTTTCATTTATTCCTCAAAATAAACCCAAGAGCTAGTTTTAAGTATCATCCTCACATATAGATGATAAAGCTGATGCTTAAGGAGAGTTTATAACTCACCTGAGGTTGTACACCATTAAGGGGCAGGAATGTTTTGAACCCAGGAATCTCCCAGCACCAAGACTTGTGCCTTTTGTTCATTAAGTGGGCTTAGAGAAATTTAAGTTTAATTTAAAGAAAAAGGGAGTTTGGACAATTGCCTTGTTAGAATCCATACATATCTGCTGAAGAAATCTATATTCTGTGCAGTGAAATGACAGGTATCTTCTTGTCAAGATGATGAAGCTAGAAATACACAGGTAAGAATAGGAAATTTCCAGTTATTTTCCACACATTTTGATTGTATTTGGATTCTGAATAAGTATACTACACAATCCATGTTTATCATTCATTAATTTATGTTTTTATTTTACTTTTGAATTTAAAGTACTTTTTTATCTTTTTGAGGTGATTACATTATTAACTTTCAGCTTATTTTCTATCATGTACATATTATACCATTCAGTCTCTTCTAAAAGCTTTCACTGCTTTTTGTACAGCTTTATGCATAATATTTTGTAAAAAATATAATAATTTTTTATTTCTGTTGATCTCTTGATTTTAAGGGGATTCTGGGGAGTGAATTTATGGGCACTTGGCCACTGAGCCATATCCCATCCCTATTTTGTATTTTATTTAGAGATAGGGTCTCACTGAATTGCTCAGCACCTCAATTTTGCTGAGGTTGGCTTTGATCTTGAGATCCTCCTGCCTCAGCCTCCTGAGCCACTGGGATTACAGGTTAGCACCACCATGCCCAGATTGAGTTTTCTTGATTTCCAAATATCTATGCATATCTGACATATTTTCACTATGGTTAGAGAGCATAAAGCATATTACACAAGTCCTTTTTGAGATTTGCCTAGAATATGTCCATTTTGAAAATTCCTTGTATATTCATTGTATGATTCTATTAGTTACTGATGACAAAGTATTAACATCACACAATAACTATGGCATTTTGGTTTTCCCTGAACATAATATGCTATAACATGTATTTGTTTTCTGTGACTGCTGAAACAAATCACCACAGACTTAATGGGTTAAAGAAATGCAAATTAATAATCTTACTCATGTTATCAGGAGATCAGTTGTCGAAATGAGTCTCACTTGGCTAAACTTCAGTTATCAGTGGTAGGTTTCTTCTGGAAGTTCTAAGGAGTAGTCTGTTTTCTCACATTTTCCAGCTTCTAGTGGCTACTATTATTCATTGGCTTTTGGACTGTATTAAAAGGCATTCATCTCCGAAGCCTTAAAATCACATCTCTTCAAACTTTGCTTCCTTCATCACATCCCTTTTTCTGCCTTGGAAACTCTTTTCTGCCTCTGTCTTCCAGCATAAGGCCTTCATGATTATATTAGGCCTGGAAAAATCAGCCTAAGCTTCCCATCTCAGAGTCAGCTGATTGGCTATCTTAATTTCATCTGCATCCTTTATTGCTCTTTGCTGTGTAACCTAATAAATTCAAAGACTTCAGGGCAGTTAGAGTGTGGACATCTTTGGGGGAGCACTGTTCTGCCTCTCACCTAGCCATTCCTGGGCCCCTAATAAAAGCCTATGATGACTATCTGGTTCTACCATTTTGAGGGGCATTTCAGTCACAATTTTTGTTTTCCCAATTATGCAGGAAAGCTTACCAGCAGGTTGGAATTGTTTATATGCTGCATATTCTAAAAAAAGGACTGCTTTCAGGACAGGGCTTTGGCCTGGATCCTGGGTTATAACCCCTAAATCCTGCCTTATTAAAGTATTTCTAGGGGCTGGAGTTATGGCACAGTGGTAGTGTGCTCGCCTAGCACGCGTG
The DNA here is from genome assembly GCA_004024805.1 of Geosciurus inauris. Lineage (NCBI taxonomy): Eukaryota > Metazoa > Chordata > Mammalia > Rodentia > Sciuridae > Geosciurus > Geosciurus inauris. The sequence goes on along the minus strand of PVHX01002986.1, from coordinate 53,543 downwards.
AGGCACTGGGTTTTATCCTCAGCATCACATAAAAATAATATAAAGATATTCTGTCCACCTACAACTAAATAATAAATATTAAAAAAATATTTCTATATGCCTGAGCCTTTAAACCACACTGTACCATTGTGCCAAATAAGCTTATCCTGCTCATGTGATTTATGAAGAATGGTTGTTTTGGGGTCTGAGTAGCCAAGGTCAGTCATGTAGGCATTATAGACCTATGTGACTAATCTTCATAGGAGCCCTGGATTCAAGGTCCAGATGAACTTTCCTAGTTAGTAACACTTTGAACATGTCACACATACTTCCTGGGAAAATGAGCCGTGTCCCTTTTTGACTGCTTTGAATGGGACACATGAAGGCTTTCTCCTGGTTTTCTCCATACTCCTCTTTGCCTTTATTGATTCTAATTTGTATCCTTTCACTGTGATAAGCCATAAGTATGAATATTACAGTTTCTGAGTCTTGTGAACCCTGTAGTAACTCACTGAGCCTGAGGATGGTCTTGGGACCCTTCACATACCAATATTATGAAGCCTAGGAAAGTTGTGTTGGATTCCCTGCCTCCACACCAACTTTCTGCTTGATTTCTCACTATCTTGGTTAGGTTATACTTATGAATCAGCAAACTCCTTAAGGGTAAATTCATGCTGTTAGGTTCATTTAATCTCTCTTCTTTCTGAATTAAGCTTCAAAATTTTTTTCTTCCAAATCCTGTGAGATTGTTAAAATTCTGCTCAGCTTATGTGCTTCCTGGTTGTTGCTTTTTAGTCAGCTTCTTAGCTTTTCTGTGCTGATTATAAATTGACAACTATATAGTAAGGCAATGCAGAATATTGGGCTCATTGTGAGCCATTTTTCTTCTCTATCAAATAATTTCCACTCAGGTATTGTCTGCTTGTTGTTCTCTGATGGTCTTTGGTTGCTTTTGATGGAAGGGTTTATCTGATATTAATGTGTCCTTCATCAGCAGAATAACACATTTTACTATTCCCATTTATTTCTGCTTGTCATATGACTCATTCATTGTTGAGCTCATCCATTTCTCAGTGTGTGTTTCCAAATGCTGCCAATGTCAGCCAAACATACCACTGAATATGGTGGTCCAGCTGTCTACTCTCTTCCCCTAAAAGAACAAAATCATTTTCTCATAATCTGGTGGTAATTTTCCTCATTTTCCAATTACATTTTTTTTCCTCACAAAAAGGGGAAAAAATCTTTGTGCAGTGCTACATATTTTATGTTTTATTTGTAGTAGCAAATCATTCCTGATACCAGTTTCTGACTACATTGTAAGAGTTTATTTTTCACTCATGCTACATGTTGGTTTTGTTTGAAGTATAGTTCTTTTATATATGATTCTTCAGAAACTAGCATGATGACAACTGTTCAGTCTATTATAGTTTTACTACATAAAGTATGAGGTCTTTTATTTTTAATTTTGGCACTTTTGGTACATGGTCATTACTAGTCATACAGTGAAGCTTAGTGGTGAACAGGTTTGGAAATATAATCAATGTTCCCTTGAAAGAAACACACACACGCACACACTGTGTATTTCTGAGCACTACTTAAGTTCATCCTGGAGCTCATTTTTACTGTGTACTCAGCTCAGTACTAGAGGATTTAACATACATCATTTCATTTAATGTCTATAATGACTATATTGCATAGTTATTAATAATTTGAGGCTTGCATACATTTAATGTTTGCTAACATAGGTAGTTATTGGAGTAATCAGGGTTAAATCCAGAATCTGACTCACTTTATATCTGTGTATTCCCTTCTTGTGCATAAAGCATTTTTATGCAATTAGATTAATGAAAAAAATAAACATTACATCTTGGTAGTTGGTGCAGTCTCAGTTTTCTAGAGGGAAATATTCTTATTTCAGAACTTATTCAGGAAGAATATCATCAAAATATATCATCTGTCACATGCTATCATCTCAAATTTTTCTTCTTCCATGTCTTTATCTCTAAATAACTGCTAGATCAAGACAGCTTTATTCTGTAATGGTTACTCACCTTTATCTATCTAATTTTCTAATCTATCTATCTTCATCATCAAACTATATCTTCCCACATGACTTTAGAAATTTGTGTTCTGTAGATATTTTATCTATGAGTTTGAGTTTTAAGGAGAGAAAGCAGAGAGTCAAAAATAGTCTGCTTAATAAAAATATGATATGCATTTTATGGTGTTTTAGACAGCATTTTTGTTGTTGAAACAAAAAGACTTGACTAGCATAATTTTAGAGGAGGAAAATTTATATGGAGGCTCAAATTTTCTGAGGTGTCTGCCCATAGACAGCTGGCTCCATTACTCTCAGTTCGAGATGAGGCTAAACATCATGGTAGAAGAGGGTGGCAGAGGGAAGTCACTCATATGATGATCAGGAGCAAAGAGCAGAGAAAGAGACTCCACACACAAGATACAAAATGTATACTCCAAAGGCATGTCCCCAGGAACCCAACTTCTCCAGCCACACCATCTGCCTTCAGTTAACATTGAGGTAATCCTATCAGGGAATTAATTCACTGATTGGGTTAAGGTTTTCATAACCCAATCATTTTTCTTTTATAACTTCTTGCATTGTCTCACATATGAGCTTTTGGGGGACACCTTATATCTAAACCATAACATTCTGTCCCTGGCCCCCAAAAGCTCATGCTCATATCACAATGCAAAATACACTTTGTCCATTTCCAAAGTCCCCATAAGTCTCAACAGTTCCAAGATTTCCAATAAATTTAAGTTCAAAGTCTACTCTGAGACTCAGGGCAAACTTGCATTGTGAGCTCCTTTGGAAATTAAAAGCAATTTACAAGTATTCAATATGTTAAGTCACAGAGTAAACATTTCTATTCACAAAAATGGGGACATAGATAGAAGAGATGGGACCAAAACAAGACTGAATTCCAGCTAGGCAAACAAGTTCTGTAGCTCCACATCTGGCATCTGGGGCACATGACATGGTAATGTTCTGTCCAAAAGGCTTGTGTAGCTCTGCCCATGGTCTTGTTGGTTGCAACCCAAGTGGCCTTTCTGTTGGCTTGTCTTAGCTTGACTCCTACGGCCTTTTTCAGCAGACATTCTATGGTACTGGCATTTCTTAATCTTGGGGGTCTCCACTGCAGCTTTGATTTCCTCCACATATTTCCATGCATTGCTTTCTCAGGGTGCTCCCAGGGATTCTGACTCTGTTGCACTTTGCCTGGCCTCCCAGGCCTTCCTTTGAAGTCTTAGCAGAAGCCTCCATGAACCCCTAACTCCAGCATCCTGCATTCCTACAGAGCTAGCATTACATGGTTGACCCCAAGGTCTGTCACCATCTCAAGCAATAGCCAAGCCTCCAGAGACCCTGGGTGGCTGAACATGTTGAAAAAACTTCCTAAGCCCCTTGTGCAAGAAGGGTACCACACTAGTCTCTTCTCAAGAGAATTGTTACTTTAACTTCCTTGAGTCTGAGATGGATATAATCTTTTCAATTCCTGAGATGCCCTCAAACCATCTTTCTTATTATTTCTGGGCAAAGTCTTCAGCATTTAGTGGTGATAATGCCTTTAGCAACTGCAACTTACTTAGTCTCTGTTTTACTTCCACCTTTCAAGTCCACGTTTTTCAAATCTTTCTGCTCTGCATTCTGCTCCGCTTTCTGCTCCTGCTTATCACAATAAATTTGGCTAAAAGTTTCAGCAATATCTATGCCACTACCTGAATACTATGCTGTCTAGAAATTTCTTCCACTAGATTAAGAAGTCCATCAGTTTTAAAATCAGCCTTACATAAAGTCTCTGGACACTGGCAAAATGCAGACAACTTCTCAGCCAGAACATAACATGAATGGCCTCTAGTCCAATTACCAATAGTGTCCACATTTTCCTCTAAAACCTCTTGATCCTTGTCTTCACTGTCCACGGTCCTACTGGCATTCTGGTCTTCTGAGATCCCACCAGAATCAGCCATTAAGGTCTGCTTACAACAATCTTAAGTATTTCCAGATTGCACTGCTACACATCTCAAAATTCCAAAGAACTCCAAAGTCTTCTGAACCACATGGTCAGATTAGTCACAGCAACAACCCCATTTCTCACTACCAATTTTTGTTTTGGTCAGCTTTTTTTTGCTGCTGTGACTAAAAGCCCCAACCAGGACAATATTAGAGGAGGAAAACTTTTTGTGGGAGCTCATAGTTCCAGAGATCTCCATCCATAGACAGCTGGCTCCGTTCCTCAGGGCTTGAGGTGAGGAATAACATCATGGTGGAAGAATGTAGCAGAGTGAAGTGGCTTATATGATAATTAGAGAGCAGAGAAAGCTACTCCACTCTCCAGATACAAAATATATACCCCAAAGGTATGCTTCCAGAGACCACATCCTCCAGTCATACCTGCCTACAGGTAATCCTAATCAGGGGATTAATTCACTGATTGAGCTAAGACTCTCATAACCCAATCATTTCTTCTCTAAATTTTCTTGCATTGTCTCACACATGGGCTTTTGGGGGACACCCCACATTTAAATCATAATACCCCCACCCCCACTGGCATGCTATTTTTACATAAAAGTGAGACTTATTATGATATATTTATTCAAGTAATAGCATAATTTGGTTGATTTTTCTTTTTCCTCCCTCCTTCTCCCTTGATCCCCTACCTTTACAAATGTCCTTTCATAAAATCTCCTTATTGTTTTATTCCAATTTTTCTCTCCAGCTTATACATATGAGAGAATATATGTAGCCATTGACTTTCTGAGTCTGGTTAATTTTACTTAGCATGATGTTCTCCAGCTCCATTTATTTAAAAGCAAATGACAAAATTTTATCTTCTATATGGCCATGTAGAACTCCATTATGTATATGTACCACGTTTTATTTACCCATTCATCTGTTGATAAACACCTAGGCTGCTTCCATAACTTGGCTATTGTGAATTGTGTTGCTATAAACATTCATACGCATGTATCATAGTGTGCTGGTTTTAGGTTTTGTATAAATACCAAGGAAGAATAGCTGGGTCCTATGATGATTCCATTCCTACCTAGTTTCTTGAGGGATCTTTGTGCTGATTTCCACAGGGGTTGTACTAATTTGCAATCCCATTGTATAAGTGTTGTTTTCCCCCACATCCTCATAGGCATTCATTATTATTTATATTCTTGATGATTGCTATTCTAATTGGGAAGCGGTGAAATCTCAGTTTAGTTTAATAGTGAAATTATAGTTATTTTCATTAAAAAATAGGTCTTGGCAGCTATGTGGAAGGCTGAGATAGGAGGATTGCAAGTCTGAGGCCATTCTGGGCAACTTAGACCCTATCTCAAAAAATTAAAAAAAAAAAAATACAGTGGTAAAGCACTCTTGGGTTCAATCTCCAGTACCACAGGAGGCAAAAAAGGAAACAAGAATCATAATAGGACACAGTTTGTCTCATTTATTTCAATATTTTGCACTAGGCAAGCCTGCCTTATAAAACATTCAAGAAATCTCTCATTTGAATGGAATTTGACCATGAATTTCATATGTGAGAAATATGTAATTTGACACATGGAAACAAGTTGATACTTGGGGCAATTTCCCCTTAATACTTAAAATTTATGCTATTCAAACCTGAAATGTGAAATCAGGAATTAAGATGAAATGTGTTTTATTTGTTTTCCTGGAAGAAAATATGTAATAAGGAATTGAACTCTTCACTTTTGCCTGCAAATTCTGGTGAGTGACTAAAAGCAGAATTAAAGACTTGACATCTCTGCTTCCATTTTGCATCCATCTTCCTTATTTGGAGTCATTTTAGATTCCAGGAACAAAGACTGATCCAATAAAGATCTTGTAATGATCCACCTCCCCAATACAACAGAAACTTTCTTACCAGAGAGAAGACCCTGCCTGACCCATCCTAACACAAAGATGAACAGATCACAACTAATCAAGATCACTGCTTTGACAGCTGCAAATAGCTTAGCCATTATTTCCCTTTCTGTAAAACCTCAGCTATGTAGTCAACTCTCAAAGACATGGCTAAAGACATGGGTACCCTGTCTTCCTTGTGTCGCTGCACCAACTAAAGTTCCATTTCATGCTTTTTACCATTATATTTGTTTGATTTAAGAAGGGAGGTGAGTGGCTGGACCTGATTTGTTAGATCTTCAGAGAAAGGCCTCTGACCTAGGACTCCAGTAAAAAATGGAGTGCCTATTACTTGCCAGACACTACAGAAAGTACTATAGTATGATGTTTTATGTTTATTTAAAGGGAATTAATAATTTATATAACTCAAACATTCACTCCCAATTTTTGTGTCATGATGAGCCATTTCCGCACATCATCACCTTCTAACTTCTAAAATAAATAAAATGTTCCTAAAAATGAGAAAAATCAAATTTTCAAAAAGCTGAAGGAAACTCTGCAAAAATTAATCTTATGCTTCTATAATATTTACAAGCTATTGATATAGAAAAGATTCAGAATTTGGAGATTAAACTGTTCTGTAAAGACGATTATCAGATGTTTTTGTAAGTATTTTTTAAAGAAAATATTTGTAGCTTTACATCTTTTCCCCTGAGATGAATGTGCTTTTCTTTATAATTCTGAATCCCTACTGATTCTTTTCCATCATTCAGATAGGACACAGCAGAGAATGCCTGTCAATAAAAGAGCAATTTATCTTTGAAACTCAGCACACAAAATAACTTCTTTGCTGCCATCAGCTATTGATTGCATTCTGAAGGGTTTGCTCCTACTTTTCAAGTCTTAAAACCATTGCTTTCTTATTGTTAACAACATTAAATTTCACTCTTTTTATTTTGCATAACTTGCACTTACATTCAAGACCCAACACTGATTTTTTTTCTTCTTGATGATGCTCTTCATAGTGATTATGAACTATGCATATGAATAGAACTCGAATCTTATTTTAATTTTTCTTCTCTTTTCAGCAAAACTGGGGATTGTACCCTGGGGCTTGCACATGCTAGATAAGCTCAAACTTGCACTCCATCATCTTTTTTTAAATTTTATGTTGAGAGAGGTTCCTACTAAGTTATCCAGGCTGGCCTCAAGCTTGTGATCTTCCTATCTCAGTCTTCTGGGTAACTGGGATTGTAAGCAAAAATCACCATGCTCAGCAAAACTTGAGTTATCATAGTAGATTGTTTTAACAGGTATTTTTTGTTTTTAATTTTAATTTATTCATTTATTTTTACAAAATTAATTTTAAATTATGAATTCAGATCTGAAAAGAATCATTTTGATGTAGCTATATATTTTAAAGAAAAGCTTGAGAACTTCTGGCCTGCAAATGAATCAGGTATGGTGAGTTACACAGTGTTGAAGTAATACACAACCCCAGGTCTTAGGGCTTAAAGTAACAGAGGTTTATGTTTTGCTCACATGCCATATCCATCATGAGATAGTATAGTGGTGCTCCCTCCTCCATCAAAGAATCTTAATTAAGCTTTTCTAGAGACCCTCATCATAATTGTTCTTATTAACAGAATACAGCAAAAATTTCTGCAAGGAACTCACTGTGGTTTGAAACTTCCTATTTTCTATAAGGGCCAAGTGCTCTGTCTTGCAAAAGCTAAATTAACCCGCTTAACTTGATGATGTACAAGAATTGTTACTTTTGCTTTCTGTGGTAAAGAGTTGTGAAACCTCTGTCTAATCCAATAAAAAGGAACATAAAGCACTTTTCATATAAACCTTCAAACCCCTCCTTCCAGTGGATATAAAGATTAAAGAATATTTAGACTCATGGTTCAGAGATTTTTAAGCATTATCCTCCTCTGGACCTCTGCAGCCTAAAATCCCTGCTAATTCCTTGGGTGTCCAGCCTCATCTGGCCTACGTCACTAAGCTCATGACTAGCTTATCCATCATTAGTAGCTCAGCTTCCTATACCTTTCACTTCTGGACCCAGAATCATCATCTGAAAATTTTCAAGTTGTATTTCAAATCAAAAGAAAATGTAGCTTCGATGCACTGGTACTTAAAACTTCCTTCTAGTCATGACTTGTGGCACTCATATTTTATTTGTTGAAGAGAATTGTATGCCAAGGCTCAAATTCAAATGCATAAAGAATGTTCATTATTGCCATGTGCCTAGAAGGAGAAAAGTTGAAATATTTGCAAATACCCTAACAATCATTTCAGGAATCACATATGTACATGTTTTGATGTGTTTTAAGGAAAAAAAAAAAAGATTTTTGAGAAAATTTTGACTTTGGATTTCTTTTACCAAATTTCTCCAAATTATGTGTGTGTGTTTTTTAAAAACAATTATGTGGAATTCATCTATAGAAGTCTATAATAAATATAGACAGTTAGGGAGGGTTTTTTTTTTTTTTATAAATCAGCATCTATTTCATGCTTTAGCAACAGATATTATCTTGTTATATTTACTCATAAAGTAATCTGGTTTCGATTATAATGTTAATTCTGGGAGAAAATCTTTAACTTGGAATTTTAGTGACAAAGGATTGAGAACCATTAAACAAAGAGTCTATGATGGAAACCATACATAGTTTATTCAAGCAGTTGATTTTATATAAGATTCAAAGCATAACAGATGTGAATATTAGGTCTTTTTAAAATTTCAAATCTTATAAATTCTAGGATGTAAACTCAAAAACTCCTGACTGCATGTGTATCAGGGCCTGATTGTGCAACTCTTCCATCGATATTATAGTGTTAACCATTTTTCCAGAAATTGATGTTTATTTCCATTTAAGCAAGTTATTAATCTAATTCAATAGTCCTTAAACTTGGCAGAACATTAGACTATACCAGGGAATTTGTTAAATCTTTTAGTTGAGTCTTATAGCCCGGGAAATTCCAAATGTGCAGTTTGGAAATTTCAAATGTATAGAATAGAAAAGTGGAAAGTGTGTAATCCAGGAGGTGTAGATGCAATATCTTCAATTAAGTATGCCAAATATACATCTTGGAGATGAATATTAACTAATATATTAGGTAGCTACAGCAGTAAATGAAGAAACTAAAGCTCAGGTGGGTAGCTGATACAGGGATTAAGAATATTATCATGAGAGGTTTTACTAACTTTGTTATTACTGATAATATGATCTTGGACAAATAAGAGTATTACTTTTACATGTGCTTGATAAAAGTAAATAATGCAATCTATGTAATGCATATAGCACATTTCTTGGTACTGACAGTGTTCAGAACACACTACTCCAGAATATGGGACTGTAATAGTGGTCCACTTTATGCTTTGAATATAGCCCTTGCTGCTCTGCCACTGCAACTTATTTTTAAAGTGGACATGTTTGTTTGTCTTTCTTTGTTTCTGTTCCTCCCTAATTTCTCACCTTCCTTAATCTCAGGGGAAACAAAATTACCTTTCTTCCCCATTTCTGGCAGATTTATTTGTCCTTGAGTATACCAGAGAAAGGAAGTAATTCCGACTTTGGGGATGGTACCAGAAGATCTCAGAAATGACTATCTTCCAAATTAAAAAGTGAATTACAACTCCAACTGAAAACAAATGGAATGTAGCCTTTGAATCATCTCTTTAAAAGCTGATGTTCCTGTTCTAGCTGATGTGTGGAATCACAGCCTCTGGGATAGGAGTCACCTGTATTTCTCCTTTGCTAGCAAAACAATAAACCTCTTTTTCCTTTTTCTCAAAACAGTGTCCTCATTTAGGGATTGGCATTGGGGATAAAGAAGGCTTTCAGCAACAGTACCTAGGCATTTGAAAAAGCCCCAGAGCAGAAAGCTTACCCTCCCCTCCTCCACACTTTATTCTTGAATGAGGTCTTAAAATGTAGAAAGGATTTTCCATGCTGCTTAGTAGCAGTTCACAAGACCCTCCTTTGAGAGATGCCCTACCTATCCCTGGAGGAAAAGAATATCCTTATCTCTGAAGACACAGGATCATAGGGAAGAAACTGAACAAAAGGTCTTTCTGTTTCCTCTACTTTATTATCATTAGAATAAATTTTTTTTGTCATACATCTCCAAAACTATTCTTCATAAATATTAGCATAAAAATATACCGGCTTATTCATTTCTCTGACTTTTCATTTTCTTATGGAACTTTTCACGTCAGACACAATTTATTAAGTAAATTAGTGTTCTCTCTTATTAGTTTGTCAGTTTTCCTTTCATACACAGATAGAAACCCTAAAACCTGGAGGAAAATCTCTTCTTTCCTTATAGCACATAGTATTCTTTTAAACAGCATAAGGTTATATCATGATCATTTTGGGGATAATATTACTTTTTTCAGATTTTATTTTGTGTGTGTGTGTGTGTGGAGGGGGTACTAGGAATTGAACTCAGACACTTGCACATGCTAGGCAAATGCTCCACCATTTTTGTGCTCCAGCCCTTTTTATTTCATTTTAAGATAGGGTGTCATTAAATTGCCCAGGCTTGCTTCAAATTTATGATATTCCTGCCTTAGCCTCTGTAGCCATGATTACAGGCATGTACCACCACACAAAGCTAGTTTTTATTCTTGAGCAGACTTTCACTGAGCTTTCTGCAAACTTTGATGTTGAAATTGTTAATTGTTTCTTAAATAATAGGAGAAAAACTGCCAGAAACATTTTTTTTAATGAGAGATTACCTGAAGACTCCTTTGTTGAACTTTTGTTTGAAAATCTTTTACCTGGCTTATGAAATCTTAGTGGAAAATCTAAGGGGACCCTTTAAAAATGTTTCATGTTTAATATTTATAGTCATGTTTTCTCTTTTTTATTTGAGAGAGAAGATTTTTTTCTTTATTGCACATATTGAAGATGTACAGCATGATATTTTCATATACTTAAACATACTGAAATTATGATAGTTAAGCAAATTAGGTTATCTGTCCTTTCCAACTTGCAATCCTCCTGCCTCTGTCTCCTAAGTCACTGGGGTGACAGGCATGATCTACAACAACTTGAATTGTGTACTTTTTGGTTTTTAGTATTGAGGATTGAATAATCAATTGAGGAGTGCTTAATCACTGAGCCACATCCCCAGCCCTTTTTTATATTTTTTTATTTAGAGATAGGGTCTTGCTGAGTTGCTAAGTGCCTCTCTAAATTGCAGAGGCTAGTTTTTGAACTCACAATCCTCTTGCTTCAGCCTCCTGAGCTGCTGGGATTACAGGCATGTGCCACCGCATCCAGCTTTTGTACTTTTGATATAAAGATAATTTATATATTTCTTCTGAAGCTTACCCCCCCCAACAAGTAGAACCTGGGGCTATCATATACTAGACAAGTGTTCTACCACTGACCTATACCCCTATCCCTTTTTTAATTTTATTACAGGAATGCCTATAATCACAGCAAATCCAGAGGCTGAGGCAAGAGGATCACAAATTCAAAGCCAACCATGACTATTTAGTGAAGTCCTATCTCAAAATTAAAAAATGAAAAAATTAAAAGGGCTGGGAATGTAGCTCAATGGTAAAGCACCCCTGGGTTCAATCCCCCGTACCACACACACACAAAAAAGGAGATAAGGGATTTCCATAAAATGCTTAATTTATATGCCTGGAATGTTAAGTATTTAGCAAATGATAACTGTACTTTTTGTATTTTCTCTGTTAGAATTGTTATTTGATTTCCTATGTAGTAGCAACAAGAATATTATTTTTAGTTTGCATTTTGCAGTTTGACCAGGGGAAAAACATATGCCTTTCAGGCATTATTTCTATTTTAGTTCTGATAGCAGAGATGAGAACTTCTGACCCAGTTAATGTAGAAACAAAACTGAGATAAGTGAGCATGAACATGGAGACAAGGCTGTGGGATTGAATCCCACTGAGCTGTGGGATTCACTTTGAGAAGAGTTAGAACTGTAGTGGTTGAGAAAGAAGTCAGACTGGTCTCCAGACAAAGGAATGAGGAAACTGACATTGATGTGTAGGGGTTGCAGGGATGGTCCAACATTCTGGCCTTGAAGAAGGGGTTGTAGGTGGCCCAGGAACTCTCTGTTCCTCCTAGGGGTGTTGGCATCCAGTACAGTCATCCTGGCCTTGGGGTAAGGTTGGGCTACTGTAGCTGCTGAGAGAGCACACAGTGGGGCTGGAAGAAAACATGTACTTTATTTTTGACTACTAACAGATTATGGGCTCAGGAGTTTGCCTTCTGCTTCTCTATGGTGATCTTCAATTGTCTTGTTCTGTCACTCGAGTTTATTCTTGGAGACATTTTGGCAAAGGCATCCTGACTTTTATGATGCACCTGGGTTCTATGGCTGATAAGATTGGGAAAGTGAGAGATCAGGGAAGACACAAGACACATAGAGTACCTTTAATGGGTAATAGATCATGATTTTTAGGCTTTGGGAATGCATTTGCCCCTTGATCATATGGTGGTCCCTGACTGTCTCAGTTTAGTCTCAGATTCCATCTCCCAGAGATATTTTAGGAGATAAGTGTATTAAAACAGAAGCATAAAAAAGATTCTCTCCCACAGACAAGTTTATTTGTTTATTTTTGCAGTACTGGGGATTGAACTGGATGGATGCTGTATCACTGAACTACATCCTCAGACCTTTCTATTTTTGGCACCTCACTAAGTTGCCAAGCCTGTCCTGGAACTTGCAATCATCCTGCTTCAGCATCCTGAGTTGACAGGGTTACAGGTATGTACTATCATTCCTAGAGGCCAGTTTAGAGTTCAATTTGGAGAATAGTTATATACATGAAAATTTTTTTGAACTAACTTTAAAAAAATACATTACAAGGGAAATAAACAAAATCACAAGATTTCAGTAATTATTCCCCAAAAATTCCTCACACCATAGACCATGGGTTGGCAAATGCTTTGATTAGATAGGTGGAATGGAGGAAGATATTGTAGGGCATAAACTTCTAGCTCCTTCCATAAAATCCACTCTTTGATTCCTCACTAATAGAAATAAGAGGGTGAATTTTGTTAGGGTTGGGAGAGAAACTTTTTAGGCTAATTTTTAAAAATTCGTGGGTATTAAAATAACTTTAAAAGTATCTATTGTGACATAAATGCATTTAATAACTTAAATATCCTTAATTTTTTTAGCAGAGATATAATTTTACTAGTTTTGAATAATACTGAAGTAAATATTATATTTCTGTACCAGTTAAGAAAAATTCTATCTGAAAGGACATTTCTGATTTTCTAAGAATTGAATTTTTAGAGCTGCAAAATAGAATAAAGTAAATTTATCAGCACAGCTGCTATATTTAAAGCAGTGCCTCAGTAAGGGGAAGATCTGTTATGTGCCACCTGTTTACAACAGTACAACTTAGATTCTTAGGAACAAACTATTAATGACAGAATCTGTCATGATTTTTCATCACCATCTGGAGTTAGATAAGGCTGTCTCAGTTTGTTCAGCCAACTTACACAAAGAATAATAGAGTGTAAGAGGAGGAAAGTTGTTTCACAGTAGAGTGGGCATGCTGCCAATAGCATTTAGTGGGATTATCTATTATCTCTCTACATCTTTAATTGACAAACATAAAAGAACTCACTGCATTCAAAAACCATAACTTTTCAGAAAACAAAAAGTATTTAAAAAAAAAGGGAACATTCATCATAAGTCACAGGCAGGAGAAAAGATATTTCTAAAACATCATACCATGTTTAAGCAAACATTTTAATAATAAACCCTTTATCTTTGTAGAATATATTATTGAGAGTCAATTTAAGGCAGTCAAGAGAATGTCTTATCGGAATATTCATCTTTGAAGAAGAAACTGAAATTAGTCATCCATGTAAAATCTCTGGGTTTAAAGTTAGTGACTTAGTTTTAATTTCTGATTTGCCACTTTGTAGTTCTGTGACTTTGAGTGAGTCATTTAATTTTCTCTCCTCAGTCTTGGTAATGTCTTTTATTTTGTTTTGTTTTTGGATATGATTTCAAAAAGTACAGGCAACAAAAGTCAAATAAATAGGACTACATCAAATTAAAAATTTCTTCAGTACAAAAGGAACTATCAGCAAAATGAAACCATGACCTATGTATAACAGGAGCACCTTTAAAATTGTCCTTGTTCCCCCAGAAAGAGACATACTCTTTGTCTTAACTAAGTTCATTTTGTTCCTCTGGCCTGCTCTCTTTCTAAATCCTTCTCAGTTTATTTCAGATTCCAGAAACAGTGAGCCCTGTAGGCTTATAGCACATGAAGGGAATTGAGATTGTCCCCCTAAGCAGGAGCAATCATGCTGATGGGACCTGAAGGCCCTCTTATGAAAAATGACTTCCTTGGTACCAGAGGGAATTTGCAGAATCAGAACTAAGGGAATGAGCAACTAGACCACAGTTTGACCAAGACTACTTCACTATGCTTATCTCTTGCCTCACTCATATTTTTGTCCTTTTCCTTTATAATCCAGAATCTCTGTGAGTTCCTAAATACAGAGTTTAAGATGCTGGTTCCTGTTCCTTCCCAATGCAATCATACAGCATAAATTTCTTTACTGTGTTTTCTCTACCACGCATCTCCTCTTTGGTCAATTGGAGCAAGTACCTGAGACTGGTTTACCGGGACTCTGGCTTAGGACTCTAACATTTACAGAAGGGGAGAAAATATTTGTAAGCCATATAGCTGAAAAGGGGTTGATATCCAATATGTAAGGAATTCACAAATTACTAGCAGAAGAACAAACAACTCAAGGTAGAAATGGGCAATGCATCTGAATAGATATTTTTTCAAAGAAGGCAAACAGATGGTGTACAGGTACATAAAAAGTTGCTCAGCAACACTGATAAATCAAGAAAAGGCATGTACAAAATCATGAAAAGGTGTCACTTCACATCTGTTAAGATGGTTGTTACAAAAATAAGAAAAAGTTAAGTGTTAGTGAAGGAGTAAAAGAAACTATTGTAAACTGTTGGTGGAAATGTAAATCAATATAATACTGCATATATACATACCCAAAGGAAATAGAATTAGTGTCTCAAATATCTGCACCCCACCCCCACATTCAATGCAGCATTATTCATAATACTTAATGTATGAAAACAATCTATGTTTCCACAAAATTAATAGATAAAGAAAATTTTATTTAAATGCATGTATGTGCATGCACAAACACTGGAATATTATTCAATCATTAAAAGAAGGGAATTTTGCCATTTAAGACAACAGAGACCAATAAGGAGAATGTCAAGGGAAATAAGTCAGACACAGAAAGGCAAAGACTAAATTATCTCACTTATATTTGGAATAAAAAAGGTCAAACTTATAGAAGCAGACAGTAGAATGGTGTTTGTCAGAGACTGGGACAAGGAAGGGATAGGAAAATGGAGAGAGGTTTGTTGAAAGGTACAAACTTTCAGTTACAAGATAAGTTCTGGGAATCAAATGTAATATCATGGTGACTATAGTTAATAATAGTGTTTCTTGATGGTGGAACGAGATGGACATCATTACCCTAGATACATGTATGATTGCACATATGGTGCAATGCTACATTGTGTACAACCAGAGAAATGAAAAGTTGTGCTGCATTTGTGTACGATGAATCAAAATGCATTCTGCTCTCATATATACCTAATTAGAATAAATAAATTAATTAATTTAAAAAATAGTGTTTCTTTACTTGAAATTTGACAAAGTAGGTCACACTTGTTAGGTTGGTTTAAGGTGGCCAAAGGGAACAAAGCATCAAGCAGCCCCCAAGGACGAAAGAATAACCAATCAGATGCTGACATATAAGCAGTAATGGTATATCCTAATAATCAGTGGATCAGTGGATCTTGACCAATCCTGGAAGGACATGAATCTCAGCAGCGTCCCTTGACCAATCCCAGGGGGAACACGGGACTCCAAAAACCTCCTTTTCCTTGCCCCAAGTCCTCCCCTTCCTTCCTAAGCCCATAAAATTTCTGTCCTGCAGAGCAGGTATGGGATTCTCCCAGATGCGCTCCCTGGACTGAGGAGTCTCCCCCGGGAGCATGTATCAATAAAGCCTTGCTCAGCGGTTTTAATTTGCCTCCTTTTGGTCATCTATATATGGCCTTTCAATACAAAGGGTCCTTACCTCACTCACATGCTTAAATACACTCCTACACATACACTCAAGGGAAAATGGGTAGTGATGGATGTGTTAATTAATTTAATTATGATAATTATTATACAATGTGCATGTATAACAAATCAACATTTGTATGACTATATACAATTTTATAATTTAACTATTTTAAAATTTAAAATGTCAACACTGTTTGGTACTAGTTGAATAAATCAGACATCTTATATGCTAGGTGGTTGTTTTGTGTATGTGTGTGTGTATGTGAGAATGCTGATTTATATCTCACTTCCCCCCTATTTTTTTTTCACTAATGGTCATTGAACTTGGGGTCTTGCTCACTGATGTACATCCTCAGACCTTTTTATAATTTTTTTTGTTGTTGTTCCAAGGATTGAACTCAGGAGTACTTGACCACTGAGCCACATTCCCAGTCCTATTTTGTGTTTTATTTAAAGACAGGGTCTCACTGAGTTGCTTAGCATCTTGCTTTTACTGAGGCTGGCTTTGAACACACGATTCTCCTGTCTCAACCACCCAAAGTGCTGAGATTACAGGCGTGCGCCACCATGCCTGGCTTACAATTTTATTTTTGAGACAGAGTCTTGCTAAGTTACCCATGCTGGTGTCAAATTTGCAATCCTCCTGTTCAACCTCCCGAGTAGCTGGGATTACATGTGTGTGTCACCACAACTGGCCTGTCTCTCCACCACTTTTATTGTTGAATGAACCACTGCATATTGCACAATTGATTCTAAGGGATTGTTTCTTCTTTAATAAATATCTGCCTTTCCGCAAATTCATCCAAAAATTTACACTGGTGTTTTGTCATTTTGAGGTTCAAATATACATAAATTTAAATTTAAAAGAAAAAGGTAATAGCCATCAGTGGAAGAACTGAAAAAATCAAAAGGTAATAGCCATCAGTGGAAGAACTGAAAAAATTTGATCTCACAGTTTATGACTGTTACTCATAAACTCATAACTAATATGGTCAATGGGTTGAAGAGTTGATATAGTGGGGGTTAGCGCAAGAAGACCAGGCTGAACGCAAACTTCACAAATCATTACAGCCTTTATTCAGGAACAGAACTACATCTATGGGGATGGACCCACTTTCCCAGTGGAAAATAAGCCACCAAACAAAGAAAAGGACTGGGTTTATATAGGTTATTCCGGGAGGTAGTTTGGTGAGCATGTCAGTTTTCTTGGACACTTTGGAATTTGGGGTTTGTTCCATCAATCAATGAAATGGTCAGTTTCAGTGCTCAGGAAGTTGAGCTCTTGGGACTGGGGTCTTGTGTTTTTGTGGGTCAATGCCTGCCAAAGGTTATCACCTCAGTGTGGTGAGACACTCCTTCTTACCTGCAATTAGCACCAGGAAGACATTTGTCAGTGGAGGTGAAAGCTATCAGTGCATGGCTATTCTTTTTCCTTTTGCTCAGGCTACATTATTTTCAGTTCCCACACCTATTAGTGGGAATATGTGAATTAATAATAAATGTATTTCCATCTGATTTTGAATGGTGAACTGGCCATCACAGAACTATACGTGGAAGATTTGTGTAAGGCTTTTGGGAAGCCTGGTATTCAGGGTCTGGTGGATTTTCAGAAGTAGAAGTGTTAGGTAGCTAGCCAGTCATGAATGGGCAAACAAGGAAAAGTGAAGGACAATTGAAAACCACAAGGAGTCTTATCTGACAAACAAGCACCTGGAAGATGGGGGCTTGGTATGTGAAAACCTCTCCCAGCCTTAATTAAGAAAACTACTCTTTCTGCTGTCATTATCTTCTGTAACCAGGCCTCCAGCATCCTCCCTTATCTCAGAAACTATTTTATAACTCCCAATGAGGTGGGGCAAATGGACAGTCAGTGTAGGTAATGAATAATATGGTCAGGAAGATGGGGGCTGATTCAAAAGGAAATAAAATGCTAATACCTTCAGAGCACTTCCCCCTCTTCCAACCAGTAGCCAAGGGAATTGTTCCCCCTGCGAGGAGTTGTTAATGAATAAGTAGCCCCTGGGCAGCTTCCTTCCTACCCTTGGATCACTCCACTCCACCTTTTGGGTCAAGTAGGCAGGATGGGAGGAGGGGACATGAGAACAGAGAAAATATAAAATGTATAAAAGGGGCAGGAACCCCCACTCCTTAGGCATCAATTTTGGATCCCCTCTATGTAGGAGTCTATGTCTCTCTCTCTTTCTCTCTCTTCTATTCTTTAAATAAATTTTTTTGCTCTTGCCTTGGCATTTATCCTCTATTCAATCTTCAACTCCTGGGGAACAGGACTCAGAACACAAGTATCATCTCTGGTCTCACCAATATCATGATAGCCAAAACATCAATACTCTCACAAGAAAAACTTGATTTGAAGAGTTATAATGAATTAATGGGATGGGAAATTGAAGCAAAAATTGGTGAACTCAATTATAAACCCATTAAGGGGACAGAAAATTGAGGCAAAAACGAAGGGACTCAGTTTCCTTAAAATATCCAAGATTTTCTCTTGGAAGCAGTCCATATACTGTCTAAAGTCAGAAGATGGTGAGAGGACAAGACCAACACCATTTTGTGACTCTGAGCCTTTGTCCTCAACCCAGCAGCCCCCGCCCAGATCCTGAAAAATTGCAACACACTTAATGGCACAGTGCTCTGGAGCCATTGAGTTGTTTCGCAATCTGGGCCAACCAATCAGGAAATTAAGCGTTGGGCCCACCATAGCCAAACCTATCAGCCTAAAGGCCAACTGACCTCATACTGACCACACTCACCCAATTCTGGGCCAACCAATCAGGAAATTAAGCGTTGGGCCCACCATAGCCAAACCTATCAGCCTAAAGGCCAACTGACCTCATACTGACCACACTCACCCAATTCTGTAGCGACAGGACCACTGTTCCCCTGTGGACGCTTTCCCTTACCCAATCATGTAACACCAAGGCATGTACTCCCCTGCTTGCAATTGTAATCCATAAAAATCCCTGCTCCCCTAGACTTGGGGCCGCACCTCCCTACCCACTGCGTTGGCGAAGGTGTGGGGACCCCCATTGAGCTTGAATTAAAGACCCTTTTGTGATTGCATTGGAATCGGACTCCTGGTGGTCTCTGGTGGTCTCATGAGTCTGGGCATTACAATGGACTTGTAGAGGATTCTGGAAACTTTCCTGGGACCTCCAATAAAACTGGAGGGCAGGAGGTGTATGGTGCCACTCCACTCTCTTCCTTGGAAGTGTCCCTTTCCTATCCTTTCTAATAAACTCATGTCTGTTATTCTGAGCAACATGTCTGAAATATTTCTGGCTGGATTACAAGAATTGGAGTAAGGTGGCAGGTCTAGAGGCATGTCTCTGCATTGCTTCAATTTTGTGGAAAGCCTGGCCTCTGTAGCAGAAGTATTCAGGGGCTGACATACTTACCTCTGCCTGGTCCTGGAAGTGAGGCTGCTATTTACTGCTGAGTTTCAGTTTTTGGAGCAAGTCACTTGCAGACTGGTTATTGTCTAGACGTGGGGGCTATTGCTGATCGGCTGATTTTCAGAGCTATGGGTTTACACTGTTCAGCTGCCTTTTAGTAGCTTGAGATTGTCACTGATTTGCTTGCTTTAAAATATAGTGAGTATCTATACTTTGCAGAGCAGGCTACTGATCTGAAGTTTTCTTTAAATATGGTTCTTTCTTCTGGACGTGGTTTTTTAGCCTAAGAACAATCTTTTCCTATCTTGAATATGAAAAATTAATATAGTTACTTCTCATTTTTTCATTTTGTTCTTGCCTCAGCCAAACTTGCTGTAGAAATCACTGGGGTTGTTCAAATATTTATGCATGATGATAGAATTTTCACCTAGTGTTGCTATCATTTAAAAGACTCAGTGCTAATTACTATAGCCTAAAAAGATTTTAACTGTTGTTTTATTTTTAAAATATATAGAAAAAGCTGAATACAGGGCAGTTAATGAATCTGAACAAAATACAGGATAAAATCATGAATTTTAGAATATGTAATTATGTATATATATATATGACATATCTTGCAGCCTTGTTTACATTGATTTCTAATTAAGTCTCTCTCTCTCTCTCTCACACACACACACACACACACACACACACAAACACACACACATCATACCATTATCCTGGATGGGTAGGGTGGTACACCTCCATAATCCTAGAGTCTGGGGAGGCTGAGGCAGGAAAATTTCAAGTTTGAGACCTTGTCTCAAAATAAAACGGCCTGGGAATGTAGCTCAGTTTTAAGAGTGCCCCTGGTTTCAATCTCTAGTGCAACAAAAAATATAAGTAAATAAATGAATGATAGAAAAATATCCAAATACAGACTGATACCTGCTTTATATTTTTCATGCTGTGTAATGAGGACACAGTTGTGAGAAAAAATAAATAGGTTTATTGCTTTGTTAGAAAAGGAGAAACACAGGGAACTCCTGTCCCAGAAGCTGTGATTTTACACATTAGCAGGAACAGAGGCCTTTTAAAGGAGTGATTCAAAGGCTACATTCCATGTGTTCTCTTATGGAATTGTAATTCATTTTTTAATTTGGGAGATAGTCATTTCTGAGATTTTCTGCTACCATCCCCAAAGTCTGGATTACTTCATTCCTATGCTGGGTGAGTGCTCAAAGACAGATAATTCTGTCTAGGATGGAAAAGAAAGGTAATCCTGTTTCCCCTGAGATCAGGGAGGGCGAGAGATAGGAAGGAAGAAAAGAAAACATGTACATTTTAAAAATAAGTTGCAGTGGCAGAGCAGCAAAGGTTATGTTCAAAGCATAAAATGGACTACTGTTACAATCTTAGTGTCAAAAATTAGGGTTTTAAGAAATATCCTCTATTTCAGGAGATAAGCACATAAATATGAACAAAAGTTGATTCAGGAAGGGGTTAATGTCTGAGAAATTTTAAATATTTTGGTCCTGCATTACAACCCACCTCTTACTTCCCCCCAAAATTAATACAATGGAAGTGACATTAGAAGTTTGAGATCCAGATAGGGGGAATCATTTGCTTAGGATTACAGTTCATATTAGTGTTGGAGCTAAATTTAGTTTCCTGGTGTCCTGGAGGTCATTCTGGGTCTCTTATTCATGCAGTGGTTTGTTGAAGTGGTTAACTGCATGGACTTTGTTGTTAGATAGACCTGGTTCAAAACTTTCTACTGGATGGATGTTATCAAATTACTTGGTAGCACTGAGCTCCAATTTCTCATTAGTAAAATAGGGATAATGATAAAGTCTTCTTCATAGGTTTGATTTATTAGTGAAAATCTATCACATGATATGCTTCAAACTCATTATAGGATCTGTTTAACAAATATTAGCTATAATTAATTCATTATATCATACAGTACTTTTACATCACTATACAATGATACTAATGAATCTATAGCAGTTAAGTTCATGCTTATACCATCTTTCCATTTATGATGGTAGGGTCCTTAACATATATGTGCTTGAAAAAGCATGGATCTGTGAATTATTCTTTCCCCATGGATTAAATACATTGGTCAACTCTTGCTGCTATTTCCATATCTCCATCCTGGAAACAATGTGATTTATTTTTAGAATGTGGGTTTGTGGGAGACACTTTCATGCAGCCCCTCAGTAATTGAGTCACTTTCTGTTTAGTGGTTCTATAATCCCATAAAGTCTTAGATTTTCTCAGTATTGACTGTTCAAAGAGAACACAGATGATCATGCAGGCTTTTAAAAGTCAAGTCTAGGAATGGCATTTGTCACTTTTGGCAATGTTTCCACACAGAACTAAGAAATATGCTCAGTCTGTGAACACACAATGGTAGAGAAATAAAATTTAAAGAATGGAGACTGTAATATACTGATCAGTATGAGAAAAATGTATGGAACTGAATAACCCAGTTATAGATAATTTATTTGCACCTT
The DNA here is from genome assembly GCA_004024805.1 of Geosciurus inauris. NCBI lineage: Eukaryota > Metazoa > Chordata > Mammalia > Rodentia > Sciuridae > Geosciurus > Geosciurus inauris. The sequence continues at coordinate 31,640 of PVHX01002986.1, read as the reverse complement.
CTATCATGACATTTATTGGCTATGTGTTGTCATTCCACATAATAGAAGAAGAAACTGAGGACATAAATGAATTGCTCAAGGTCACACACTGAGAGAAGAATCAACTTCTTTTCCAGGTACTTTGAATCTAAACCTAAGGTTCTTGATTCTTTATCCTCCTATGAAATTTGACTAGAATGTTTTAGTGCTCTTTCATTTAAAAGGTGTTTAAATTAATTAGGGTAATTAATTTGTTAGTCATTAAAATATTTTTATGATTTTAATATTTTCAAAATTAAACATTTATTCTATATCATTGCTTCTTTGGTAGGGGGGGAGGTTAGGTAGATTTTATGGATGCAGTATTTTGTAGATTACTCAACTGTCTTTCTAGGACTAAAGGGGTTAATTTACTTTTGTTTATTAAATAAAATTTCAGTTGTGTTAATGAAATGTTTCTAAACCTCATTAGCTATATGAATGCTTAGAATGTCTTAGCATTTCATTCAATTCTGTACCTACTTAATTAAACAACATCTTTCTTGAGGAATCTTACTAAAAGCATTAAGTCTCACGCTTTACAATTAATGAATTTTAGGCAAGTGTTTTCTATATTTAAAACATTTTCAAGTTATTAAGTATATAAAATTAGAATATAAATAATACCCATTTGATATATTGAAGTAACAATTGCCTAAATAGCAATATTGGATATTTTTATATGCATAATCTCAGTGATACATTTAATGAATACAACTTGGACTTGCTGAGTGAGCAAAAGCCTATAGAAATTATCTTAGCCTTTCATTTTTCTTCCATCAACACTGGCTAATTTGAGGAGGTATGCTCTAGCTAATATATTTACTGGATTTTTTTTCTTTTTTCTTTTGGAAGGCACTCAGGAAAAGGCCAATAACTCAAACTGGTCATGAGACCAGTTCCAAGCCTTAGATTTTTTTGTTTATGTTTCTGCAGATAAATGTTTGCCATATCAGTAGCTATAAATTTGTACATTAGAATTAGTATTAATTTCCACAGATAGTTAAGCTTTCATAATTTTACTATAGAGAAAAATTATCCAATTATACTTATTAAAGCAAAATATAGCAGGCTTTACTCATGACCCTCATGATGGGTCTAGGGATCCATGCAATGGGATTCTTCATTGTGGAGGTAGATTGGGCTAAACTCTTACCTTAGCAGGGGAAATAAAAATGGATAGTCAAGGCTGGGCACTACGGTGTATACCCCTAATCCTAGCAGCTTAGGAGGCTGAGGAAGGAGGATCACGAGTTCAAAGCCAGCTTCAGCAAAAGCAAGGCGCTAAGCAACTTAGACCTATCTCTAAATAAAATACAAAATAGGGCTGGGGATGTGGCTTAGTGGTCGAGTGGCCTCAAGTTCAATCCCTGGTACCCCGCACCCCCAAAGAAAGTATACTCAAGGAAGAGGCTAAGGGTTATTACTAAAACATCAAGAGTAAGAGACTCATGACTAAACTAATAGGAGGAACTACAGTCTGACCAGGATGATCAAATATCACCTGGGCATGATGAAGGGAGAGGAAACCTATCAGCTATCAATGGTGGTCAGATATCACAGTGGGCCAGGGATTCTCACTAAAAGACTGTGAAAAATTCTTGCTAAAGCAAGATTTATAAAGAACTGCACAATATTAGGATCCTGAATAAAGTTTAGTTATGCAAAGAATCATTGTTACTATCTTACAATGAATTTTAAATTTTACTGTTTTTCATTTATCCAACCAGGATAGGCTGACTGTCCTTTCATGAGTGTTATCATCCTGACTTTCTGACCTACAATTAGGAAATTAGCTTTAAAACTAAGTTTCTTAACATCTCTTTAATAATTTTTTCCAAGTGACTCCTGGGGTTTTATGGTTGACAGTTGGAAAGAGCAGGGCATGGTGGTTCATGCCTATAATTCCAGCAGCTTGAGTGGTTCAGGAGGCTGAGGCAGGAATATCGCAAGTTCAAGGTCAACCTTAGTAACTTAGCAAGGCTCTCAGCAACTTAATGAGTCCCTATCTCAAAATCTAAAAAAAAAGTGTATATATATATATATATATATATATATATATATATATACAGATATAGACATATACATAGGGCTGGGGATGTGACTCAGTAGTTAAGTGCCCTGGGTTCAATCCCTGGTGTCAAAAATAAGTAACAAACAAACAAATAAATAAATAAACAAAGTTGGAAAGAGAAGCTATCTTCAGAAATTAAGGAATGTAAAAATTACGTTTTTTGCTCTTTTAAAAATCTAGATGTGTAGATTACTAAAGTTAAAACAGCTGTTCACTGCTTTGAGTAAATTTGTCTTACATTAAATTGATTTTAAATGAAAAGGAGTGTATCAAGAGGGAAATCTTAGTTGTTATTACCATCTTCAATTACAAAAAGGTCATGTAAATACAAAAATCATCGTGTTTTTGTATGGAATGGCCATTAGAAGCTCACAGTCTCCTTACTTTACTGTTATAAAAGCCTGAAGGGATACAAGGGCTTCCAGGTAAAGTGCAAGACAGAGTTATATCTGAATTTCCTATGAACAATGAATTTTAGTATAATTAGGTATATTTTTAGTGTAGTATAATTTTTAGTATAATTAATATATAATTAAGTGCTGACAACTATCTGCCATTATATAAAATTCAAATGTAACTGGCACTTCACATTCTTATTTCCTAAATCTGCCAAACTTAAAATATATTGATGATTCTTTCTCAAATCCACCTATTGAATTTTGGAGTAAAGGTTTGACTAACACAGATTAGGTCATGTCTGATTTTTTTATCTTCCTGGCTAGTTCCAGGAAAAGGGATTACATATTTTCATATTTTGTTTTACAGCAATAAAAAGTCATCTGGGATAAGAAGAAAGAGAGGGGTAGATGAGGAGCTAAGCAAATTTAGATGTGATCACACTTAAAAGACAGCAAAATGTTTTGAGCTTTGATTTCTAGCTTATTGCTATGGGCCAGTATACTTTGTCTTCTTGAGTTTTCTCAGGGATGTTAGTATCGTTAATTACTTAAAGCTATTTTGAGGTAGGTATTTATAATTTGAAACCAAAATAACTACATTAGTTTTAATAAAAATTTCAGATAGTTCAAAAATTTTATTGCAACTATACCTGTGTGATGACATTGATTGTTTTATTTTATAATAATAGGATGTCTGCTTAAACAATGCTCCTATTAGACCCTTCCTTTATCCAGTAAAAGACTAGGTATTTGTCAGTACATCCTATTAAAGGACAATTTGGACCTTATGAAGTCCTGGGAAAAAGCAGTGCTGGTGCAGGACTATAGGTCCTGCTCATCAGTCAGTACTTAGTAGAGGACAAAGCTCCCTCTTCAGTCAGTAGAAGAGAATGTTTTACTTTTCTAATTGGTACCATTGAAAGAAATGCATTCAGACTGAATAAATATGTTCTGCAGAATATCTGGAAATCAATACCTATAGAGTATACTCTTGTGTGTTTTGTAGATATAAATCAAAAAGCTAGTCCCAGGCTTTGTAACATACAGAAATCACAGTATAGAATAATTTTTAAAAACTTTTCCTTTTATATATATTTTCACTGAAGCTGGCCCTGAAGATTGAACCCAGGGGTGCTTTCAACATTGAGCTACATACCCAGTCATTTTTCAGTTTCTTTTTCTTTTCTTCTTTTTTTAAAGACTGGTTTCTTTTTCAAACTTGGGATGCTCCTGCCTCAGCCTCTTGACTCACTGGGATTACAGGCCTGTGCCACTGCCCTCATCCATTTTTTCATCTTTTCTTTGTTTTTATTTTATTTTTCCCGGTGCTGGGGTGCTCTTGTCTTTTAAATAATGAGGACTTCCAATCTATAACATCAAGGGACTGAACTTTTCTAAGGACTGTGTAATATTAGATCTTTGAGGGCTGTGGTAGTCTATGAGAGACCATGTTTTTATTTAATTTTTTATTTTAAAAATTTCATTTATTTATTTTTTGTAGTACTAGGGACTGAACCCCAAGGCTTTATGCTCGCTGAGCAAGTGCTCTACCATGGAGTTCCACTTCCAACCAAGGCTATGTTTTTGATTATTCATGAAGAGGTAGAACTTTTTCCAACTCACACAAATTCCACAGAGCCCATTAGCAGTGAAGAAGAGTGCTAAGTATTCTGAGGCAAATAGAAAGGAGAATTATTGGGTTTCTAAGATAAGAAAATCTAAGGTTTCTAAGCCATCATAATTTCTAATCTTAAAGGGCAATGGGAAAGAAGGAAAATAAAGGGAATCTTTGAATGACTTACTCTTAAAAGGGGAGAAGAGAATTTTCTACCAAATCTAACTGAAGCCATCTCTACCAGTCAATGTTGTGTTTCTGGAATAAATACTGGAGGCCGCTAATTTTACAAAGAAAAAAATCTGTTTTAGAGGCTAAATGCAAAGGGCATAGCACAGGCTCAGTGGACACCCCTTGGCTGCAACACCTCATGGCATGGGTGGCAATTATGTCTGTAAATTTAAGAGTGAGCAAGTCATGACATCTTGAACCCAAAGCAGAGAGAGAGATGCATCAAAATTCAGGCTTTTGTTACAATCCAGCATCCCATGAGAATAACGTTCCAAAGATACTTCCAGTGGCCTAAGAACCTCGCCCTTGGTCCCACCTCCCAAATGTTCTACCTCCTAATAGCACTAATGTGGGATCAACTTTTCATTTTGTGGGGTATTGGAGAGCATTCAACATTTACACATCTCTTCCCAGAAAAGTACTTAAATCTATAGCTTTTCACTTCCATGAAACACCCTTTCCTTCCAGTCTAACTATATCTTTCAAAAACTATGTCTGTGGTCTTTGAAACATTTCTATTTGTACTTTCTGTCTGCTGTTTTCATTTAGTTGAATTATTTAACTCAAATAACCTTTTCCTTGACTCTCTGATAGTAAGATCTATTGATGGTTTCCACAGAGGTTATGTATAGCAACTCCATTTCACTTTATTTAACCATATATTACATTTTTTGGAAGGGCTATAATTGTTAATGGAGATAATTGGTGCAACTCTTGATAAAAGTTGTTACCTGAAAGATTGAAAAAGAGAGACATCTAGTCTTGGTTTCTATGTAAATACAATACAGTAAAAGTCACTCCAATCTCAGGAAATAATCCAAAACTTCAAAGAATTCATGTTTGTAGTGAAATCCCTACTATATATTTGGTCTCAAATTATGTACTTTTTCCTATTACAGTCTGAAAAACTTCCTCATGAAAGGAATTATTAGTAAAAAAAATGTAAAGAATGTCATAACAACAATTTGTACTTTGAACAAACCCGCTCTTCAGTCTGTAAAAACTTTAGAAGGTCTAGTCAGATTCACTAAACTATAGAAAATTTTATACTAAATAGATGCTAATATTAAAAGGAAGAGGGTGTGCTTCCAGAGAATCTTGAACAATTTTTGCCAACATTTTGTTTTGAATACCATCACGGAACAAAAGTATAATTCCAACTGGTGTCTTTGGTAGAATATAATCTACTAGAAGATGTAAAGATTAAATTAAGATTTATTAACAGGGATATTAAAAGCCTAACATTGCCATTAAAATCCAGATAAGGGGCTGGTTTGTAGCTCAGTGGTAGAGCGCTTGCCTAGCACATGTGAGGCACAGGGTTCAATTTTCAGCACTGCACATAAATAAGTAAACTTTTTTATCAACGACTAAAAAAATTTTTAAAAGAATCCAAGTAAGGACATCCTCGACTGCCTGAATCAAAGTCATAGTAATTAGTCTCACAATGAAAAATCAAAATATGTAATTTTACCTAAAATGAAATGAATCATATGAGCACTTGTTCATCCTTAAGAATTTCAGGCCCTAATAAGAAAATCTGAAACTTAAAAAAAATTATATATAGATTAGGAAAAATAGAAATAAAAAAATTTAAAAAAAAACCAACAACATAGTGATAGAGATATGAAGACACTGAGGTGCCAGGACTATTTATTCAACAGAGATGCCATCCTGGGCAAATAAAATTGGATAACTACTGTGTTTTTTTTTATTTCCCATTACTTAAATTTTAAATTGTACTGGATGACAGGGATGGGGTAAAATGAGGGCAATTTTTTAAACTATCACAATAGCATTTCCTTTTTATGTTTTTTATTATATAAATTGTTCATATTCAGTATATGACATTCTAAAGAAGTTCTATACAATTTAGGAAGTCATCTTGAGATGATTGTCATTAAGTAAATTTTTTTAGTTATCATCTTTTGTATATATGTATCTTTAAATAGCATTTATTTATAATCTGTTATGTTTCACCTATTTTTTAACACATTTTTATATCCCTGCACACACCTATATTTAACACATTTTATATCATTTATGTTAATGATTTAAAATTTATTCTTTAATATTCTTTTCATTTATAACCCCCCACACACATACAAGTTCTTATTTATTTATTTTTGTTGTAGCTATTATTAGTTTTCAAAAATTTGATCATGGATACAATTTTTACTTATTTGATCATTTAATATTTTCTTTTATTAAGACTTTAAATTACCTATATAATATATATATATAAAGGTTACCTATATATGTATCAGACATATTGATTCTTTTCTTCAGTTGTAAATATATAAATTGAGTTTTTATTTTCAAAACTTTTATCTTTCACTTCTGTATGCGCTATTCAGTTATTTAAAAATCCTACTTGTTACTTTTTTTCCTGATGGCTTTTTTCCCCACCACTCTGTTGGGTCTATCTTTGTGAAAGTATATAGCTTATAATTTTGTGCATTCTTGCTAATTAGGGTAATGCAGATGGTTCATATTTTTAGTATCGTATCCTCTTATTGGTAGCATCTTCTGACTCCTACTCATGGTGTTTACTCTCATATATTTTAAGAGTATTTTTTCTATGAGTTTATTTTTTGGCACAGTGATTATTTTTCCCACATAGAATCACATATGGCCTCTGTTTTTGAAATGTTAGCCCAGAAAAATTTTGCATTTGATTTTGTTAGGTGGCATCATTTGTGTTAGAAAAGTTTTTAAATAAAAATTTCAACTTGAGTTTTTGTTTATTATTTTTGTAACACCTAGGTAAAGTAAAATTGGACCCCAATTTTTGTGAGGTTTGTTTTCAATTTTCCATAAGCAATTTTTTTTTTTCCTACACAGATACTAGGAAAACATTAAATTAATTGTATACTTTCTGGTCAGTATTTCTAGTTATTTATTTCTTCTTTAACTACTATTATACTTCTCCTAGTGGTATTGAGTTTTTAAAAGGTTTGAATTTTAATGCTCAGTCTCCTGTAGTTATGAAGACTGGTCTATTCCTGGTGGAGATAAAAGTTAAAAACCTATCCCCTCAATCATTATTGAATCCAAACCATTTTATGGCTACAAATTTAGGGCTCACATACTTTTTTTTCTATATTTTATCATACTTATTGCATTAGTACTTGAGGATTTTTGTTGCTTATTTCTTTAATTCTCAAGTGGAATTTATTTTTAAAAGGTAAATATTACTGATTTTTATTCATCATTCACATCTTTAGGAATTGTTAGTGAGAGGTTTTCAATAGCAGCCTGGTTCATCAACTTGCTGAAGATGGGGGTCCATTTCCTTTTCCACATGGCTACATAGTAATTCTTGATATGGATATACAATCTATTGATTTATTTACTAATCAACTTCGTGATAGATATTTAACTTTTTCATTTTTGATTTTTAACTGTTTTGTTGTAAATATGATGAGAATAAATAAAAACATTGTGCATATGTTTTATGCACAATGTTATTTATTAATGCTTCTAAATATCAGCTAATATCTTGATAATGAGATGGCTTGAAAGATAATATTTTAAAATACTAATATTACCAATTTTCTAAAAACACCATAAAGGTTTATTATTGACCGAAGAATTAGCTATTTTACAAATATAGGCAAATTTAAAATTTCTTTCTTAGAGTTCTAAAATGAAAGCTAATAATGTACTTCTTTGGTTTTTTTTTTGGTACTGGGGATTGAACTCAGGGGTACTTGACCACTGAGCCACATCCCCAGCCCTATTTTGTGTTTTATGTAGAGACAGGGTCTCACTGAGTTGCTTAGCACCTCACCGTTGCTGAGGCTGGCTTTGAACTCGCAATTCTCCTGTCTCAGCCTCCCTAAGTGCTGGGATTACAGGCTTGAGCCACCGCGCCCGGCTTCTTTGGTTTTTTTGTTTGTTTTGTTTTTCATTTTTTTTGTACTGGAGATTTAACACGGGGGGTGGGGGGGGGTGGAGGGTAACTTTACCACTGAGCCATATCCCAGACCCTTTTATTTTTTATTTCAAAACTGGATCTCCCAAAGTTGCTTAGGACTTTGGTAAGTTTCTGAGGCTGGCCTCAAACTGTGATCCTACTGCCTAAGCCTCCCGAGCCACTAGGATTACAGGCATGTGCCACTGTACTTGTCTATTTCCCTAGTTTTTCACCCAGTGAGATAACTTGTATTTAAAAAAAAATAAAAAATAAATTATATAACAAAAATAAAACCAAAGCACATAGAAAACATACATAACCAGGAAATTTGAGATTGAATATACTATTTCTGAGAGAGAACAGAAGAGAGAAATTTTTACCTTTCCAAAACACTCATTCCAGGGATAATTATTTCTTCTTAGCTCACTGGCTAATGAAGGGGCTATTATAGGTGCTCAGTAGTATCCTGAGGTGGTGACATGTCTGTGGACTGTTGGTATGTAAATTAGGTCACTTTCAAAAAATCAGGGTAATTATTTCTTTGGAATTTTTCAAATGTCATCTTCAAGATCTATAGTGTAAAATTATGTAAATGTCATTGTGGGGTGTTTGAAACATCTCTGTCATTGTTGACTGAAATGTTATTTGTAAAGCCAGCCCAGTTTGTTCGTTAGAGTGTCTGTGACTGATGCATTCTCACTAATGGTGATTGAGTTTTCTCACATTACATGTCATACATTGCCTAATACTATGAATTTTCGTATGAACCCCATGCATTAAGTGTCTTAAATGGGTTTTCATCATGCACCACCTCCAATATATACACTAAAGCACTTAGCACAAGAATCAGCACATTTTTTACTTAATTTTATGTTAGTCATGTTTCATAGAGAGGAGGCAACATCGTGTCCGTTAGGGTAGAACTGTTACTGTGGCAAAAAAAAAAGTCTCAGAGGATTAATGACTGTAATTTTCCCTCAGTTTTGAAAATGGCCATATGACGGGAGAATATATATAATGACAAGAAGGAACCCTCCCCATTATTTTAGCATATTAGGGGTCAAATTTTGTGCAGTTTTCAAAACCTTATCTGCTATGGGTTGGATAAGGGTCTCCCAAAGGGCCATGTGTTAAAGACGTGGTTATCAGCCATGGTATCTGTGGTAGGACTTTATGAAATATCCTTAGTTCATTTGCTGAGGGCATGCCTTTGAATGGGATATTGGGACTCTTTTCTCTACTTCTCTCTGTTTCCTTGCTACCATGAAGTGAACTCCTTCTCCTACCATTCACCTTACTATGATGCGCTATCATGTTAGAGACTCAAAAGCATCACAGTCAAGCAACTATAGACCAAAATCTCTGAAACTGTGAGCCCAAATAAACCTTGCTTCCTTATAAGTTGATTATTTCAGATATTTTGCAGTAACACAAAGCCTTCTAACACATTATCTGTTCTAATATTTATAAGAATCTCTTAAAGCAGATACATTTGTTGTCATTGCTATTTTTCACTTGAAAAAAAAAAAAAACTTAAGTTTAAATTTTTGTTTAATGTACCTAAATCAGATAGCTGGTAAGCAGTCATATTAGAATTTGGGTCTAGAAAACTCAAATTCAGAGCCTGGATTTATAATCACTCTATAATACTGCATTTATAACTCCTTTTACCCTATTATAACCAAAATTATAATTTCAAGATCTGGGAATTGTTTATCACATTTTTAGCCAGACTAATACAGTATGTAAAAGAATATCATTAGGTAAACATGTGATGAAAACAGTGGCATGCTCTTATTAAATCTCAATTATCCATCAGGTGATCATAGATGGTATCAAGACTTATTTTTTCCCCTATAGGTACTGTGACAAAGTCAATTTTAGGATAGTCAAAGGAATTTAAAGCAGTTTCACAGTGCTCTGAATTTATGTCTCTTGTCAAATAAAGGAGATTCTACATTAGTATTATTGGGCCAGGCACTGTACTTAGTGTATAATCAAATAATATTATAAGAACTCTTGTACAGATGAATAAAACGAAACCTGGAAATATTAGCTTGTATGTCTGCTGACAATAAATTCAGTGAAACAATATGTAAAATGGGAAATGAGGACAGGAAAAGTTTGAAGGAAGGTGGGATATAGGTGGTTAGGTTACAGTAAAGTATAATAAGAAGATCACCATTGAGGATACACTTGAAGGAAACAGGAAAGCTATCTCCAAATTGAAACAAAATCTGCCTGAGTCTCCAGCCCTTGAATTTAAGACTACTTCATTAAATCTTGCCTGAATTTTCAGAATGTTGTCCCACCTTTTGAATATCAGTTTTTTCACTTGAGACACTTCAATGAAATAAATTTCTATCTTTCCATCTGTATATATATATGTCTATCATCTATCTTAACTTACTGGTTCTGGGTTTTTCTTTTTTTAAACTCTAATATAGTATTCATGTGTGTTCTCCCAAAGTCATGAATTCATATATTGAAACTTAATGACCAGTGGTAAAGTATTAAGAGGCAAGGCATTCAGAGGTGATTGAGTCATGAAGGTGGAGCCCTCATGGATGGACTAAGGTTCTTATGAATGGGCTGGAGAGAGTAGGTACATTTCCTTCCAGTCTTCGTCTATGCAAGAAACAGCATAAAAGTCCTTACCAGACACTGAATGCTAGTGCCTTGATCTTGGATGTCCAGTTTTCAGGACTGTGAAAAGTAAATTTGTTATTTATACTCACTTAATCAAAAGATATTTTTATAGCATCAGTAATAGACTACATTAGTATATCAACATTTTCAAAATATATGTACTTATATTTTTCTCATTTTATTTTTATTACACTCTTGTGATACAGGAAGATACTTTAAACTATAGTTGACAGATGGAGTCACAGATACAAATTAATACCCCAAATCCCATGACAAGTTAGTGTTGGAATGTGAAACCAAATATTATAAAACCTAATGCTTGGTAATTCCTCCCAGGCCATGTTGAAAATTTAATCTAATTTCCAAATCTCTTCCTTGTTTCCTGAATTTTGGCAGTAATATTGTGCATCTGAAAATGCAGAACAAATGTACAAAATTGGTTTAGTTTTATAGTTTTGGGATTTCAGACTCTGGTCTTTTTGTTGGTTGGATTTGATGTTAAACCATTATTAGTAGAAATTATGGCAATTTTAAATTCAAATGTTCAAGCTAAAATTCTTCATATAATCAGATTTTTCAGTTCTCTATTTCATTTTAGTAGTTATGTTGCATTTAATATAATCATGAGATTTAAGGACCTTGAGTATTTCATATTCTGTAGCTCTGAGTCTCTTCTTATATATTTACTTTTATAAATGTTACAATGAGATTGCATTTAAACTATACAGTAAATTCCATAAAAATGAATTTTTTTTAAAAAATAAGAAATATCTAAGGGCATTCTATAAAAGGATTTAGTAAGATGGACTTAACTGGCTCAGTATTCTATTACAATGAAAAATGTTTCTAAACCTGAGTTCTAAGAACCCTTCATCTATAAATTCATATTATATCAACTCTAGTGCTCACTGCAGGTAGATTTTATGGGAATTATATATGACAGTTTAGGGGAATTCCTTGATCATCTAATACCAATAAGAAATTTTCCCCAATCCAGGCATTGTCATGGATGCTCACTGAACACAGGTGCATGTTTGGCTCTGAGTTTACATTCACAGCATATACAGAATTCCTAGAGTAAAAGAAAATGATAGCATCATCACCAGGCATAATATGGGAGATGTGACCACTCAGGAAACTTTTAGACACATATTTTTATATGTTAAGAATGATTTTCCATTAATCTGATTTAAACTTTATATTAACTACTTGACAACTTGTTCTTTTAGAGTATATTTACAACATTAAATATGAATACATTACAGAAGTCTCCAGTCCTTTTGCTTAATAGTACTTTAATAGCAACTATTTCTATTTTAAAGAGTGTCTTGTGACTATTTTGTTCTATTTCACTCCATTTTTGATACTATATTTCAGCACTAATAGTCATTTCACTTGATATTATTAAGATCTGATATAAAACCTGACAACAATTTGCCCTCCCAACCCACTTCTAATTAGATCTTTCAATATTCCAAATATTTCAATGGTCTACATTTCTAGGAAAATAGCAGTATAGTTTAGAATCTCTTAGCTTTCAGATGCTGCTTTCTAAGTGGTCTAAATCAGGCCCTAAGCCATAAGAAATGGAACTACTGTTCTACAGATAAGGAAATGAGGGAAATAACAATGCTGTTAACCAGGGGACAAAAATGCAGAGATAGGAAGATCACAGTTTAAAAAATCCCGTGTTCTTGCACATGTTCATTAACTATAACACCAAATGTGCTTCAGTGTTAGTGAGGGAGTCATGAATATATAAGTTAGTGAAGATAGAAAATAGTTTATAATAAAAAATGCAATGAACATGTGCTTTCATAGGAGTAGAGACATGGTGTTTTAAGGAACACAGAGAAGATAAAATATGAAGAGTATCATTGTAGAAGTAAAAATTTAATTGAATTGAACTAAATATCTCTACAAAAGACTATGTTAAAATAATCAACATAAAAGTGACAGGCTAGGAGAATATCTTTGCAAAACACATATCTGATAAAGGATTTGTTCAAAATACACACAGAACACTTAAAACTAAACATTAAGAAAACAACCAACTAAAGTTAAAAACTAAGTGAAATATCTGGAGTGCACCAAAGTTATAAAGATGGCAAAACAACGAAACAAAACAAAACCCAAAAAACACTTGAAAATTTGTTCAATATTATTTGTCCTTAGATAATTTTAAATTAAAATAATAAAACATCACTATACATCAAAATAGCTAAAATTCTAACTTTTTACCATACCAATTACATATAGTAACTTCAATTATTGTTGGTGGGTTTGTAAAATAGTGTAATTAATTTGCAAAATAGTTTGACAATTATTAACAAACCTCAACATGCTGTTACCATATGATTCAGCGATCATGCTTCCAGGCATATATATCCCTGATTAATTGATCTGAAAATCTAAGTTCACACAAAAACCTGTGTGTGTGTTTATGTAGCATGTTTTCTTCATAACCAATTAAAACTGGAAGCAACCAGTATATACTTTAAGGAACTCATAAACTGTGGTAATCCTAAAATGAATATGATTCAACAGTAGAAGAAAATGAGCAAATAGGCCACAAAAAGACAGGGATGAATTATAAATGCATATTGAAGCCAAATTAAGGAAGATATCTACTTTATGATTAAACTTATATGACACTTTGGAAATGGCAAAACTGTAACAGTAATAAAAAGTTAAGTGGTTCCCAAGAGTTCCAGGGGAGGTAAAGAAGTCTGAACTGGTGAAGCAAAGAGACTTTTGGTTTTTAAGATTATAAGAGGAAACTATATGATACTGCAATGTTATATAAATGACCCTATACATTTTTAAACTCATATTACTTTACAACAGAATATGTGGACTTTAAGGTGTGCACATTTTAAAGTAATTTCAGAGGTCAGGGCATCTCAGGATGGAATGAAGAAATAAGAACACAATTTAATTTTGTTAAAAATGTGGGAAGGGTGGAAAACAGTGTCAATATTAGTAATTTTGAAAATGAGTCCGTAAGAATAAAAGCAAAACTATGTAAACACTGTATCTTATTTATATATTGGGGTTCCATATAGGTAGAGATTCACAATTTTGTACCATTACATATATGTATGCGTATATGTGTGTATTCCTTAACTGATCATTTAAATAGTCAAATGCAAGTAGTGATTTATTTCTGGTTGTTTTTATGTTTGTTTGTAGATAAATAGGAGATGGAAGCTAAAATAATCTACATAACAATTGCATAAAATCAGAAAGACCAGCATAAATTCATGTTTAGTTTACTATACAGATGGTTTCTCATAGGCATATTTACTGATACACAAGTCACACATATATATACTTCCTCACTCTCTGAGCAAACCATAGAGGCAATGACATTCCAGTAGCAACGGTTGCACCTAGGGCCCAAATCTTGGTTTCTCATATTCTAAAGTAAAAGGAAAAAGGGAGTCCTGGGACTGATTACAGGAATAGGATAAGAGATACTCAAGATAAGCCTCAAATAAGAAAGCTCTATATATTTACTTTGTCTTGAAATGCATTTAAATAAATAAATTAAAAAAATAAACTTATAATGATGAGAGAATGTCAGAAAGACTTAGGAACCAACTGAAAGTGTTCTCAATGGACAAAACTGGAATAATTTCAGCAACAAAATAAATCATTATGGGATTAGATTATAATCTGAAGAGTAAAATGTCTATGAGCCCATACTAATATAAATAAATAAAATTGAATCAATAAGAAAGTAGGGGAGAGTAGACAGATCTGTGCAGAAGTAATCCACATTACTTAAATAAGTATTATGCTGCATTCATATTAAATGTGGACCACATACTGTGATTTCCCTCCAGTGAACAAAGTAAGCTAAAGGTATAAAAGAGAGGGACCTGCAGCATAAATCCTGGCAAATTACCTAAACCAGGCAATTGAGGTGGTGGTCATCATCAGTGATGCATTGATATGTTCATTCATGCAATGTGATGAAATTGATACTTCACTTCTGTGGTCATCCTCTCAAAAACTCATAACCCCAGAGGAACCATGAAAAAAAGTCAACAAACAAATCTTATGTGAGCAATATTCACAAAATGCCTCATAAATACTCCTGTCAGGTCATCAAAAACAAGGAAAGTCTTCAGAAACTATCATAGCCTAGAGGGAACAAAGGTCATAGAGTGGCTGAATGTAATGTGGTATCTTGTATGGGATGTTAGAACAAAAATCAAGGACATTAGGTGAAAAATAAAGGACATCTGAATGAAATATAGACTTTAGTTAATAAGAGTGCATCAATATTGGTTCATTAATTGTAACAAATGTACCATAGTAACTCAAGATGTTAATCACAAGTGTAAAATGAGTATAGGACACATGGGAACATTGTGCTACTTTTGAAAATTGGAAACATTTTAAAACTTTCTAGAAGTTTTAAATGAGTTTTAGGTCCTAAGGAATTAAAAGCATGCTGAAGATTCCAGATAAGTTTTTGTAGTCAGAGAAAAGCAGCAAGAATAAAGTATGTAAGACAGAAATAAGTACAAAAAATTCAAATAGAAAGAAAGTCAATTTTCCTGAAAGGGTAGAAGTAATATGACTATCCCTAGGGGTGCGAATCAGATGATTATAAAGAATTTGTCATGTCTAAACTAACCACCACAACCTCGCAGGGTGTAATCATTTCTTGAACCTTGATTGTGGATCCCTTGTCACCATGGGCAGAACTCTAAATTCTCAAGTGGTTAGAATGTAGGTTAATAGCATCCAAAAGTTTGATGACTCAGAAGCTGCATTTGTCGCACCAGAATGAAGAGGCAGCACCAGCCTGCAGAAACAAGATTGTTCACTTGGATAGCGTTCCTTGATGGCATGATCCAATTTTAATAATTTGACCAGTTAATTGAGGAATAACTCAAACCTAACTCATTAGAAAATTAATTCAACATCCAATTTGATACAGCTAAGTAAATTCTAAAACGAATGAAAGCGGTGTCAGATAGGATCACAGGAATGCTGACAAATGGGATTGGGTAGCAGCACTGCAGTCTCCCATTATTTGTCAGGGAAAACCCAGAGGGCTATTCTCATGTCTGGGTCTGACCAAAGATATATAAAAGTGTACAGATGAAGAAGCAGAAAGCAACTATGACTGGTTTTATTCACTATAAATTATTCTATTCATTTCTGAGTGATATTAGAAATCTGTGGTAATTTTTAACAAGTCTAGACAGGTTTCATTGAGAAATATGTCTCAAATAGAAATTAATTTTACTTTGAGCAATTTTCAATCTAATTTTATATAACTTTTCTCTAAAATTGATATAACTTCACCAGAATTACAAATCATATGTGATTGAACACATTTTTTCCTTGTTTTTATTTAATGTTTTAAGTTGATTTATTCGAAAACATCCTAAATTTTAAATTCCTTAGGGGCAGAAGGCTTGATTTCTAGTGTAATAAAAAGTAGATATGACATGCTTGCAAAGCCAACAGTTCTACTAAGCTAGTAGATAAGTTTTATTACATCACTGGGGTAAAACACATTTTCTTTTATGATTTTATGCATTTGACAAGATTATATAATAAATGCATTTTTGTTTCTGCCTAATAGTTTAAACAATTCACTGTCATGTATAAGTTCAAGTTGGTGTAAGAAATAATACAGAAATTAAAATGTTATTGCTTTATTATTTTTCAGGTACCTTATCACAATTTACTGAGTAATACCTATATTAGAAATACATAATATTCTTCCTTCATTAAATACTCAATATCCTTCCTCTCTCATTTTTCATCTAAGCACCACTTGGTCAAAATCTTTAAATTTCAGTTCATTTATTATAACATTCTTATGAAATGTTCAGTATTTTTATACATTTTTACATGAAGAAAATGAAATATATAAGCAATAATTAACATGCTCAAACATACCTAGAAAATGATGGAAAAGTAATTCCTCAGCTCCACTGAATATGTAAAATCTTTAGGTATTCTTACAGTTTTTATATGATTTCTAATATTTTAGTTTATTTATTCATGCACCAAGCACTTACTTGGCACCAGAATCCATTGAAAGCAACTTACAATTATTAATGGTTGTGAGATTTATCTTAATATCATTTTCATTTCCTATGAGGAAGCTGAAGCAAGAAGTGGTGAAGTAATTTTTCTAAAATCATGCATTCAAACCCAGGGAATTGGACTATAATCTGTGCTCTTAATGGTTACATGAGCCTCTGTTCTTTTGATTTGTGCAATAATCAAGGAATTTTTGTATGTAAAAGTGGAGAAGAGAATTCTCATAGTGAGAAATAATACTCTGCTGACATATAATAAGTTAAGAATAAGCAATATAACTAAAGTCATTGGTATTGATAAAAAAAAGGGTATTCTATTCCTACATGTCAGGAATAACTAGAGAAAATGAAAATGTGATGAAAGGGAACCCAACAGGGTAATTTAAAATATTATAGAAAAGATAAAAAGAAAGAAACCAGACAAAGGGAGAAACATATGCAATACATAGAATACATGCTTTTAAAAAATTTTCAGCTCAAACATAACTGTTAAATTATATTCTCTCTTTTCTCTCTTCCCTTCTCCAACCCTTAGCTATATCAACTTGTATGATTTGAAAAGCAAAGCTTTTCAATAAGTAAAAGGCAAATATTTTTAAATAGCATAGACTTTTGCTAGGGGATTTCTCTCTGGATTAAAATGACTTACCCACTGGGTTAGCTATAGAAATCTATTTACTTTTGGAGGGGTGCAGGCAGCTCTCTTTGAAGGTTATATATTATAGACAAGGTCTTTTGGTTTTCTACATTGAGATATTTGGTTCAAAATTGTCCAATCACTTTCTATATTATGAGAAAAGCATAAAAGTTAATTTTCTTATATCATGTGTATTTCTTTAATGGTAAGACTGCTGCAAGGACTGAAATTCTGGAATAACATGTCTAAGATTAATTAAAATAGTAATGTTATATATATTATCTGTATATACAAATGCATAAAGAGAGACTGTCAGCTGATCATCAGGCCAGATTCTTCTTCCCAAACATGAAGCTGAGCTATATTTTCCAGTCTCTCTTATGTCAACTGTATTCATTTGACTGAGTGATCTGTAACCTAAAAGACTCTCAATTTTTGTTTATAACAGTAGAGACAAAGCTCAGGGCCATGTTATGAACAATGGAGGAATCACAGGGTGGGATGACCCTGGGTCCTGAGAGCTACCCAGCATTTCAGGGATATAAATTTAGACTTTAGGGAGTGAAAAAGAAATTTTCATTGTGTTAAATCACTGACTCTACAGAGTCTTTCAGAATGGCCAGGTTTACCTTAAAGAATAAATTCTAGTACTTAATTTCATGTTGTACTATTTTATGAGATAAGAAACTTAAGGTCAGGCATTAATGATTTTCTATGTGGAAAATCTGGGTTATAACCTGGAATTTTTTAATCCAAAATTTGGATCTATTTTTCCTATGCTAAATTAGTTGTGGAATACTTTAGTTTCAAATATGTTTAAAAGCTGTGTCCAGAGAAGTAATGTTTGAATAATGGCTCTAACCATTACTAGCACTATGAGTTTTCAGTTATTTAACTCTTTTGAATATTGATTTAAGAACCATGTTTTGAATAAATTTTTATACTTTTTAAATTATCCATTTGGTATTCATTTATAACAACAATAGCAACAAAAATGGACTAAGACACTCAGTTTCATTGATTTTATCCAATTGTTTTAAATACTCTATTTCATTCATTTCTGATTTTATATTATTTTCTTTCCTATACATTTTTGGGGGCTTACTGAGCTAGTATGTTTCCATTGTTTATGTTCCAGGAAGTTTGGTATACTGTATTTCAATTTTTTTCTCTCTCAAATTTTTTTCTGATTTCCCTACTCACTTACCTGTCTGCCCACTGGTTATTTAGGGTAGTGTTTACTTTTCATATGCAATCCCATTGTTTCCTGGTCTTCATGGTTTCTAATCACTTCCATTCCAGAAATGCTTCTCTGCCCAAATACTTTGTAAATGTTTAGGATCATTAAGGTTTGAAGACAGTTATTTACCAGGGTGCTAGCTAATAACTACCTTGAAACGCATTTTATTTGATTACACTATGGTGCTAATTGCTGTCTGGAGATGTGTTGGATGAGGTTCCCTGTATGAGTTTCTGATTAGTTGTTCGGTATGTGGTATCCAAATTGTCAAATCTCTATTTGTACTAGAAGATGAGAATGATATTTTATTTAAGCTTCAAATGTATTAGAAAGGCTTTTATTTAGTTCTAAGGGCTTTACTCACTGGCTTCTTGTATAAATAATGAGTGAACAAATATATTTAAAATAAACAAGTATGTATTATTCCAAACATCTGTGCAATTAACTTTGTTAACAGTGAATGATTAAATAAAAATTATGAAGTTTTTAAAATTACAATGTCCTGAATATTAAAATTAGTTTTAATACTTGTTTTTATTTTGTTATTACAGTTTCAGTTGAAGTGGTAAAAATTCAAATCACTGGGTAAAATAATCATGTTAGGATCGGGGCATCGTAGAGCTATTAAAGCTATAGAACCCTTGGAAGCATGTGCTGAGAAATGGGTGTCATCAATATTTGGATTATTTATAAAGTTTCCCAATATTTCCTTAGATTACAAAATGTTAGTATGCTTTTCATAAATAATGATCTTGGATGTACCTATTTTTTTACTTTTTATTAGAACATTTGTTTACTTCTTATGCAACTCAAGAAAAATTTTCTCTCCGTGGAATTGAGGAAATGCTATTGCTTATATTTTATTCATAACCATGTCAGTACAGCAATTTCTAGGGTATTTGGAAAATTTGGTGTGATATCAGTTATAATCCATAGTATTTCAGTCATCAAATGAATAGAATCTTGCTGCATACTGATTGAGAAATGCTATGTGATCAAATTTTGCAACATCCAGATTTTATAATAAAGGGACCAGAACACTAGATTTTTACATATTTTAAAAATTATATTCTTATAAATAAGGCCACTTGTTGAAATTGATATATTTCCTTTAATAGTCCCTTAATAGCTGTGTGACATTAGATAACTTCCAGAGTCATAGACTGTAAAGAATAAAATAAAGTTTAAAGGTTATAATGCTCTGTTGTTTATGGATGCACAGATCCTCTCTTTCATGAGCACCCCCACAGTGTAGTTGTTCTGCTTCTGATTGACTATTTTTAGTAGCAAGGAACTCAGAAGGACCTAATGAACTCCAATTGATTTCAGGCTACTCGGAGTAGTAACTCTCTTTTTGTTCACTTTCTTCATTTTTCAGTGTCCTTACATTGGAAAGAGGATGACAATAGCTGCTTGTTACATAGAACTGGTATAAGGATAAAACACATAATGAAAATACAGTGTACACAGTGATGTTAGAATATACTTTTAAAATAGTTATTGCATCCAGTGTAGTAAATTCTATTATCATTTGCAAATATTTGCTTCTATTTGGGGGTAAAATAATGTTTTTTTATCCATTTATATTAGTCTTGGTCATCTGATCTACTTGGATCGATAGAATATCAGTGACATGTGTCACTGGAAACTTTGAGAGCCAGCCCATGGTTCCATCCATGATCCCTTTTCCTTTTTGTCCCAGTGACTAGCAGGACTTCAGATGCTCCCACAGCTGGATCCTGGAGTGAAAACAATATGGAGTAATATGGAGTACAGGTCCAGCAGGCCTCAGATACTCCTGTCATGTAATTCACTGAAATTGTTCAGTTGCAACTAAATGTAACTGAATCTATCTTCTCTGATACAGACTTTCTTCTTTGATCTGTAAACAGAGTCTTGTCAAAATATGTACTTGAAGACTTCTTAGCACTATCAGAAGACCCTCTATTTCTATAGATCCTATATGAACTTGAACTTCTGTGCTTATGCAGGCAGGAGAGTTCTCTTTCCTGGGTTGGCCACATATGATTTAAGTGACATTAGGAATCAAATATTTATTTATTTATTTATTTATTTATTTATTTATTTATTTATTTATTTATCGGAGGGGTACTGGGGATTGAACTCAGGGGCACTCAACCACTGAGCCACAACCCCAGCCCTATTTTGTATTTTATTTAGAGACAAAGTCTCACTGAGTTGCTTAGTACCTCACCATTGCTGAGGCTGGCTTTGAACTCGCAATCTTTCTGTTTCAGCCTCCCAAGCCGCTGTGATTACAGGTGTGCGCCACACACTGGACAGGAATCAAGCATTTATAAGATGAATTGTGAAAAACCTTTCTGTAAATAATGATCTTTTGTGACATAATTTTCATAAAAAATCATTTGAGCTTGTTCTTTTCCTCTAATTGAAGATTGATAGATAAGGCAATTTTTTGGTTTGTGTAGAAAATATCACAATGTGTAGTGTCATGTTCAGGGAGCAAAATTTAGCACAGCAATATTAAATATTTTTATTCCTATAAATTAGAGACACTTAAAGGTGGACAGTCTACTAGAATATGAGAATATTTAAAATTCACTAAAATTCCCTAAATGCAAATGTGAGATGGTAAAAAACAAATATACTTTTGAAAAAAATTAAGATACGATAGTGACAGAGACGGTATCATATGGTATTCATGAAGCATTTTGATGTAAGTAATATTTACATACATGTTTATTTCTTTCTCAAAACAAGTTCTGGATTATATAATATTACTAACCTTATTTTACAAGTGAAATTTATACTTAGGTTATACTTTATTTATTTTTTATGCAGTGATAAGGATTGAACCCAGTGCCGCACAAATGCGAGGCAAGTGCTCTGTTACTGAGCTATAGCCCCAGCTCCTATACTTGGGTTATAAAATTTACCCAATTTTACATAACAAGTAAGTGTTACAGCCAGATTATTTAAACAAGGTTGCTCAATTTGCAATGTATAGTTCATAAGTCAAATGTTATATTATTGTTTTCTTAAATGTGTTATAACTTTAGTATGGGAAATAGCAAATTGTGCAGGTAAGAAATCTGTGGGGCTGAGTTACCTTGCTATAGTTTCCTTTAGAAAGTGTCAGTTCAGTATAGATTTTCTGAGATTGCGTGTGTGTGGAAATTTATGCTTATATGTGTATTTGTATATTTACATGGGTGGCTTGTTCTCTCTTCTAATGAAAGGATCTGTGGGTTTTTGGGGGGGGCAGATAAAAGAGCTCTGTTACTAAATGTTCGGTTCCTCTAGGGTTCATATAGAAAACACATTAATTTTCATGCTTATATCTTATGTACAATATTTTTTATATTTCAACACATGAACAACCCCAGGATTTTTCTTCTTCCACAGAAGTTATTAGGAAAAAGCAATCGTAGGTCAATCTCTGTTTCTCCATACCTCTGAATCTCAGCTTATGTGATTTTTCCCTATCATAGTCTTCATATTTATATTTACCCAATGTTATTTGAATGAAAATATTAGGACACAACATAATTTTTGTCTTTTTTGTCATTTTTCTATCACTAATTTTAAATAGTATCTGTTACCTTATATATACTCAAGAAAAGCTACTCATACCACACTGAAATAAAACACAAACCAGGTCCCTAGACTAATTTTTATTCATTTCCTATTTGAAGATGAAAATAATTTAAAATCTCTAAGCAGACAAGAAATATTAAAGTATTTAACTTTAATATTTTATTTAAAAATAATTCACTTGTAGAACATAACAGGAAAGCTCATTAAACACAATTTAGAGGAAGCCATCGTTTTGGACTGGGCTCTTGCACTAGGTTCCAATAGATCAAACTAAAATGGTAAGGCCAAAGTTTCACTTGACCACAGAGAAATTCAGTATTTTTACCTGACCTACAGAAATTTAAAGAGAGAAGGAAAGGGGACTGCAAATAAAGTCAATGAGTTCTTCAAATTAAATTTGTTGAAAGTTTGGATTTTTGGCAAATAACAGAGTTTAAAAATAAATCTAATTTCCACTTAGAGTCATTTGAGGAGATATTGCATAATAAAAAAGCATAATATGTTAAGAAAAAGAAACAAGTAACATAAAATCTCTTAAAAATTAAATGTATAATTGGCAATGTTTAAACATTTGTTACATCATTTGAAATTTAAGTTATGAGAAAGTTTCTTGAACATTAATGTAAAACACAGAGTTGAAAATTATAAGAAAAATAGAGAAATTCCAGAGGTTTATTCCAGAACTACAAGGTTATACTAATAAGAGATCCTGAAAGAGAGCACCAACTAAAGTAAAGAAAATATTAACAAATAACTGCAAGCACCTAGATCTGAAGAGGGCATAAGATTTTAAATCTAAAAGAGATTTTTTTTCAAAAATTCACTTTCAGCAGGATAATTCTCAAATTCCAACTGTAAATAAAACAATTCTTTAAAATTTTGGAAAAAAAGTCCCTACAAAGAAAAGATAATCTACAACATAGATTTAGTGGTAGTAATCCCTTCAAACTTCTATGGAAAAAATAATTTTAAACATAAAATTATATGCTCATAAAAATATCAATCAAATGAGAAGGCATAAGAACAAAACTTTTAGGATTAAAAAATATAATTTACATACATGTTTTCTTGGGGAGCAACTTAAGATAGTTCTATAAGTGCAAGGTAGTAAGCAAAGAACGGAAGACATGAAATATAAGAACCATTGGCTGTGAATCAACAGTGGAATAAGTGGAAATTATCAGATTATACTGAGATTACAAAGTGTGGCCTGTGAGAGAGTGGAGTTGGTTTTTAGTTGATAAAAGAGGGATTGGGGGTGATGGATATATTAAAAGATATAATGATTTTAAGTATTTGATGGTTATATTATATTTTGATCAGCTAGATAAAAAATGAAAAGCCATTAGAAATTTATAGGGGAAGAGGGGACATATGTAGTTATGATTAGAGTCCATAAAGTGTAAAATAAAACATGACATGATCAACTGATAGATTATAGAAAATAAAATCTATTTGCTTGCTTAGGAACACTTTCTTTCAATTGTCATAGGTTTCTTAACTCAGATGCTTAGAAAAGATCGTACAATATTAATAAATTCTTGGCAGTTATCAGTGTTTGTACAAGTATGTTAATGTAACATCTGTTTATTGGTTTTAAAGTTGAAAACCAGTTTTTAGTAAAACATGTAACATATATTTTGCTTACAAAGAAATGTTTTTGGTAAATCTTAAGGTAATCTGAAGGTAAAAATCAAAGGTAAAATAAACAGAAGTTTGGTTTTAAATGGCTATTAGAGTTGGAGAGAATAAAAATATTAATATCTATATATAAATAAATGGCTGGAAAATATTGCCTAAAAGAGATAGCAAAGCCAGGTGTGGTGATGCACGCCTGTAATCCCAACACTTTGGGAGGCTGAGACAGGAGAATTGTGACTTCAAAGCCAGCTTCAGCAATGGCAAGGCGCTAACCACCTCAGTGATACCCTGTCTCTAAATAAAACACAAAATAGGGCTGGGGATGTGGCTTAGTGGTTGAGTGCCCCTGAGTTCAATTCCAGGTACTAAAAAAAAAAAGGAAAGAACATAATAAATTTTAAGAACATTATTAAATTTACGAAGTTAACCAACTGATGAAATAAATTAATAATATTCTTCAAAAGAAGGAAGTATAACTTTATGTAATGGATGGAAATAGAAACATTTAAACACATTTTTAAAGATGATGTTTCTCAGTCTAAAATCTTTATTGTTTAATTGTTTTAATCACCATTTCAATATATTATTCTCTTTACAAGATAATATTTATGGACTTGGAAGTGTAACTCAGTGGTAGAGGGCTTGCTTAACATTCATGAGTCGAAAACACTGGGATTAACCCCAGCATGGCAAATATTGTTTTAAAAATTTTAAAGATAACATTTATATGAAAATAACCTCTTCATGTTCTGGGCAGTCTTGAAAATATATAGTTTGGATTTCCCGGTTGAAAATGCACAGTGAGCATAATGTTAATATCCTTTTACTATAAAAATGCTCACAGAAATATTTCTTAAATGAGAAATTTGACCTATTTGTAAGACTAGCTCTTATCAGATTATTTGAGGGGAAGCTAATAATCAGTTGATCGATTTCTCTTAATTTTTTTCAGCTCTTTAGGTATCTTTGGGCATAGCCAGTAATAATAGGAGTTAAGTCAATAATTCTATTATGGTTTCTATGTCAGTGGCCAATAACAGGTTTTTTTCATGACACTGAAAATGGGCATAATTCCCAGGTCAATGTAAGTAGAATCGTTTAAAACAGAAACTCACAAATGTCCAGCTTATAGCCTACTAATAATCTACTGTCCTAAAAATTGCCTCATGGCTGGAAGAAAATAGTACAGAATTTTTAGTCACACAAATACTCACCTGTAAAGATGAGATTTTATTTCATGGATTTAAAATGCTGCCATTATTTGACATATTATATTTGTCTTACATTGGAGAAAGCTACATTATTTTTTGTTAGAATTTGTGAGAGGAAAAAAAGCTATGAAAATTCAATTCCATATGAAACTGTTTGAAATTGCCTTTCAGTCAGCCAAATAAATAGATTATTGATTTCACCCTTTTATAAAATGAAAGTTAATGAACAAAATCTCACAGCTTTCATTTCTAGGAGAAGAAATTTATATGTAGAGTTTGATACCCTTCCCTTGCCAAAAAATAGGTCAGTATTTCAACACCGAGTGTATGAGCTATTATGATAGAGAATGAATTGTTTAATAATTTGCAATCTGGCTAATTCATAATGATTGATGTTTTGCATTTTGTATGGGCATTATTTAATATGGAGGACCACTTAGCATGTAGTCAAAGGTAAAAAACTTTTCTAAATCAATTTATATGGCCCAACTGACAAAATGATGAAACAGATGTTTCTTTTCTTTGCTGTTGAAAATAGAAAATAAAAATAAACACGGGCAAATGAAAATGTACAATATTATATTCCTTGAGATGGCACCATTAATTTTCAAAGATATTAATTGAAGGTAGAAATTTCATACAACTTACTATTTTTCTGTTAGAAGATTAGAGAAACAAAAACTAGCCTTTTCTGGAGAATTCTGGGTGTTAAAATTACTGTTTCTTTTCCAAGTAAAAGATACCATTATTAAAATACTCTTTGAAGATTATTATCAATAGTTGTTATTTACTTAGATCATTATACATTGTACATATTTATCAAATTCGTACTGTTTCCCATAAAGATGTATAAATATTAATTCTCAAATAATTATTTATATAGGATCTATTAAAAAATTTTGGTTGCTTTATATGTGAAGTAGAATGTAACACAGATAACTAAAATGAAGAACTTTGTTAAATAAGAACAATTTCATCTCTAAAATGTTCAGGAAAAAAATCCAAAAAATTGAATGTTCTTTTTGTAAATTTTCTTCATTGTACATAATTACTTCAATTCTCCACTCTAGTTCAAAGGAAAATTCTGTGCAATTTTAATTTTTATTAGATAGTTACATGTGAATCTCAAAATCATTTATGATGTTCCTTTTCCTTTCTGAAACAAAAGCCTCTTGTTAAGCAAATTATATTTTATATTTTCAGAAAGTTTTCCAAGATTGAGAAATGATCCTTAAAAACCAAGAATGAAAGAAAAATAAGTAGAGTAGAGGAAGGAGGATGAAGGAGGGACATGATAAGGGAAGAAGAGTGGAATGAATCTGATCTAACTTTCTTATGTATGTACATGAATACCACAGTGAATTTCACCATTGTGTTTATCTATAAAACACTTATTAAAAAAAACCTATAAGTAAATAACAGAAAGATCAGTGGAGTAATAGGTACCAGGTAGGAGGAGGAGACAGAAAGGGGAAGAAAGGAAACTAAATTAAAGCAAATTATATATCATGCTTCTACAATTATGTCAAAATTAACTCTAATGCTATGTATAATTAAAAAAACAATGAATTTTTTTGAAGAATTGAGAGTAAGGAAACAAATGATTGCTACAATGTGAATGGACCAGATAACACAAAAAATTAGCATGAATCTACATTTTTTTAAAATTTAATTTCTTTTGAAAATTAAGCTCTCAAACTTCCTTTGACTTCTATATCAAAAAAGAAAAAAATTAATTAACCAGAAGAATAGGTACAGATTTACTACCTAGGTTTAAAATATTGGAGAAATCTCTCCTCAATTCAGGAAACTTCTCTCCAAGGTAGAAAAGACAATGCTTTTATTACTGATCAAGCATTAAACCAAAATTTGATGTTTATCAAGGAAATCTGCTAAAAAATTTGCAAAGATAGAAATTCTTTCTTTTTATACAGCTAAGCAGATAAATCTATCATCCACATTTTCTCAAGATAAACAATAACTAATTCCTAAGTAGATTTGAAAGCACCATTTGTCATGCATAGTTCATCCTAAATTCACCTGGTAATTGGGGTGACCAACTATGTTTGCTAATTGGCTTTATGAAAAGGAAAAACAAACCTTTCATATTTATCTAAAGTAAATGCAATAAGGGAAAGAAGTAAGTAGAGTCTTATGCCTTATTTTCAACAGGGAGTGTTAAACCTCTTTTTTTTCAGATTTTACTTGCTCTTACAACACTTAAGGAGAAATGAAAAGGACTTTGTAAGCAAGAATTCTCTTCTAGATCACTAATTATTTTTCAAAGTGGAAAGCCACTGAACTTAGGAAGTGAGATTTGTGGCTTACTGAGATGGTTAGCCACTGAGGTCTAAGCTTTAGTGTGTTTAAAATTATTCAAATAATGAAGTGTGGTTTATGAATACATGAGAAAATATTGAAAAACTTTCCCCCAAATAGGTCTTTAATGTTTGAAGTTATTTATGTTTATTTAGAAATAGCAGGAATTTAGAAGACTTGCTATCCGTATAGTTTGGGGTAGGAGTTCTAGTTTTAGTAAATGAAAATTCAAAGTGCTTAGTTAAATTTGAGTTTTCAATAAACTCAAATGTAATTACCTTTTTTGCATGTTATTTGGCAAATCCATTCTGACTTGCAGTGATTAAAGCAATAAAACATTTCATAAATTCTGAAGTTTGCTAAATACTGAAAAATAAAATCCAGCCAGAAATTTGCAGTCATTTTTGTCATTTATCAACTATAAAATTACCTAGAAATTTTAATCTTAGCAAGAGACATTATGGTTGGATCATTAACTTGAAAGTCAGAAAGTTAATAATAGAAGCTGGTGGCAATTAACATTTATTTAATGCTAGCAATATACTAAGTATAGCTACTAGTCCTGTAAGTATCCTCTCATTTAATTCATACATTTGTTGAGGATCAGAGCTATACTAACTTGTTTTAAAAGTGAGAAAAATTATTTTAAGATATGTAAGATGACAATTAGAACTGTGGTTTAAAGCCCAGTTTGTCCAAATTTAAAGTTTGCTTTTTTAAACAGTATGTTATATGGTTCATATACGAGGTGTCACCCAAATGCACATGTGTAAGATGATGCAAGAAAGTTTAGAGGTGAAATGATCGGGTTATGAGAACCTTAACCTAATCAGTGCATTAATCCTCTGATAGGGATTAAATGGGTGTAACTGTAGGCAGGTTACCAATGTGTGGCTGGAAGAGTGGGTCCCTGGGAATGTATCTTTGGGGTATATATTTTGTTGCTGATGAGCAGAGCTCTGTTTCTTGTTCATTATGTCCTGAGCTGCTTTCCTCCTCTATACTCTTCCACTTTGATGTTATATCTCATCTTGGGCCAAGAACAATGGAGTTGGCTATCTATGGACTGAGACCTCTAAAACCTCAAACCAAATATATTTTTCCTCCTCGAGGTTCTTTTATTGGGTTTTTGGTCACAAAGATGAAAAGTTGACTAAAACAGTACATTATACTGCCTTCCACATGATTCTTGGATCTGTTTTTTTCTCTGTCTAGATTTGTAGCCTTCTTTGAAATTTAGCCTCTAATTTATTAAATATATAAGATTAGAACATGAAATTAGGTATATTTTGTTTCCTGTTTTCTACAATTCCATAATTTTGTCAGGAAATGCAAGTTATGCTTGTGAAGTATGGAAAACAGAAATGTGTTTAACTGAGACTCGACTATATTTTAAGGTTAAGCATCACACAATTTTGTTCCTCTCTCCTTTGTTTCTGCCCTGTATGTACTAAAATATTCTGCATAGACGCTCAGCGAATGCTTGACTAATGGTTGGGATCATTGACTTGGATGCTACTTCTGGCAACATGAATTCAAAAGGCCATTGAGAGGAAATTACATGTTCTTGAGTTATTTTGCGTATTTAATACTATAAGTATGATCTTGGAGAATAATGTGCTGAAATGATAGCAGTAAACTCTTTAGGTTAGTAACAAAGAAATAATCTTGATCCTGGAAATTGCAATATATGTGAGACTCTTCTAATTTTCTTAAAGTTACTCTATTACTATTTGTTCTGGAATAAACATTTTTTCTCCATTTCCTACAACATGGATTTTCGCTCCCAACTTTACTGACTCACATAATCCTTCAGAACTGAGAAGATACTCTTCAAAATATGCAGACTTGTAATTCTCTCCCTCCCCCCCCTTCCTCCTTCCCTTCCTGTTTGTGCTTCTCTGTGTCTCAATCTCTTTTTCATTTTACTTAAAACAGAAATATATGATAGCAGAGCATGGTCTTGCACATCTGTAATCCCAGTGAATTAGGAGTGTGAGGCAGGAGGATTGCAAGTTTGCAGCCAGCCTGGACAATTCAGGGATACCATATTTCAAAATAAAATAAGGCCTAGGGATGGAGCTTAGTGGTAGAGTGCTTGCTTAGAGTGTGAAAAGCCCTGGGTTCATCTCTAGTACCATAATAAATAAACGAGTGCATAAATAAGTAATAAGTAAAATCACAATGATCAGATTGAGGGTGTAGCTCAGTGATATAATACTTGCTAGCACATGAGAGGCCCGAGGTGCAGTCCCCAGTGCGGAGAAAAAGAAAAAAAAAAAGAAAGAAAGAAAGAAAAGGAAAAAATACATGGCAATGGGTGTAAAAATTCCAAAGTATTCATTTTAGAAAAATGTCATACGTGACTATATGGAGACATAGCTTCTGAATAGCTACCGTTCAAGATGTATGGATTACCAATAAATAAGACTAGAGGAAGCACGCAAGAGCACAACAGAAATTAGACCTGCCCTGACAGAGCAACATGAACATCAAAAGGTACAGGGGCATTTGTAGTTGGCATGAAGTTGATTATTGTGCATCTCAACCTTGGCAAGTATTGGTTTAATGATGTATTTCAGATTAAGAAACTTGGCATTGACAGTAGGTAGGCTGAATTTAATAAAACCTAAATGTCTAAGAATTGAGGAGATTGAATTTTAAAAGAAGATTACAGAGAGAATCAATATAAAGTACAGTGAAGCGATCTTTTACAAATAAGTGGGATCTAAAGGAAATGTGAAGAGTGATTTAATATTAAGAAAATAATACAGTCCAAAATATATAAACCATAAATAACTAAAGTATCATAAGTCTAAGCTATGCCCATGAAGGAAAAAATAATCTGTAAGATCAGAAAAAAGAGTCTTAGTCTGCTTATGTTCTTTAAATTTGTACATGTATCCCATAAAAACAAATAAAGACCAGAATAAATAAAATAAATTTAAGAAGGATTGGCAACCAGAGGTAAAAAATGAAGGCTTCAGCATAGGATGTGAGGCAGCTGAAGAAATTTTTGCACATGGCTGAATTATATTACAGGAAAGTTGATAAAGGTATTTACTGGAGGTTAAGTGTGAGGAAATATAAAGAATGAGATTTATAGTACCTTGTGGAATGTCCATGGAGGAATTCTGTGCATGGAATAGGAATGAAAGAAATTGCCCAAAGTTGATCTTATAAAGTTGGTAGCAAAACACTAGAAAACAACTAGACTAAAATGAGCTATGGAAACTTTATAGTAGTCTGTTGTCTCTTTTAATTTCCAGAACACTGTGGAGGCTATTTATAGAGCTTAAGAAATCTAAGAAAGGAATTTTTTTCCAGCTAAATCAGAATACACAATTACAGTAGTTTCCAAACATTAATCAGTGGATCTTTGAGTTCAGAATAACAAAGAGAATTTTTAAAATAAATATAGATTTAGGACCGTATTAGTATTTCTTGCTGTGCCCGAATTTAGTTCCTTTAAACAACGAACATTTACTATCTCACAATTTTGGTGTCAGGAATCTAGATACAGCTTAGCTTGGCCTTTGACTTAGGATTTCCCCAAAGCTCAAACCAAGGTGTCAGCAGGAGCTATGATTATTTAAAGGCTAGAGTAGGGTGGAGGGAGACTTTCTTCCAAGTTCATTTACATGAGTGGTTGGCAGGCTCAGAAAACTCACTTCCAATCTCAGTCCTGTGGCTATTGACAGGCTAAAGGTCCTGCATTGCCGTGTCCCCTGCCTGCAGGAAGACACGACACACCAGGTTCTTCTTGCAGCACTTTAATGGGTCTCTAAACACTTCTTAGGATACAGGAAAAAGGCCCTGAGGCAGGAAATGCTCCGACTTATATACACTCACACAACCAATCACTCCAGGCTACGTATCGCTCAGCCATAGGGTCCTCATAGGAACTCTTGCCTGGTAACAATGGGCGCATGCGCAAATGGCTTGTTTACAGGAAGCTAGAGCGGTGCCGCCAATCCTCCGGGCGCCATCTTGGAGCGGCGGCCACCGCTTCCCACAGCTCCCCCTTTTTTGTTT